>CAUYQG010249423.1:0-10656 GCA_963574415.1 Tarsius wallacei
TTATTTAAATAATTAATTTAATTGTTATCAATAATTAATTTTTTAAATTTTTTTTTTTTAAAAAAAAATAAAATAAAAAAAAAAAAAAAAATAGCGTGGTAAAAATCTCAAGACTTTTTCTATAAAAAAAAAAAAAAAAAAAAAAAAATTTATACATACATACACACACACACACACACATACACAAATAAGCTGGGTGAGGTAGTATGTGCCTGTAGTCTCAACTACTCGGGAGGCTGAGGTGAGAAGATTGTTTGAGCCCAGGAAGTTGAGACCAGCCTGGGCAACATAGCAAGGCTTCAACTGTACAAAAATTAAAAAGTTAGCCAGGGTGGTAGTGCACATCTGTAGTCCCAACTACTTGGGAGACTGAGGCAGAAGGATTGTCTGAGCCCAGGAAGTCAAGGCTGCAGTGAGCTGTGATTGTACTATTTAATTGCAGCCTGGGCAACTGAGTGAGACCCTGACTCAAAAAAAGAAAAGAAATGGATTCATAGCCAAGTGTCTCCAGACTCTATTTTTATAACTCTTTTCGATGCTATGCCAAGCAGAGGTGGGTTATTTATGAGATTTCTGGGCAAGGGGAAGGAAATTTCTGGAATTGAGGGTTCATCCCCCTTTGAAACCATAGAGGGTCAGCAACTTGGATGGATTTAGAGTTTATCATGCTCAGTGATCTGTCACAGAAACAAAGAATAGAGTACCCTATGTTCTCACTCATAAGTGAACCCTGTACATTTACCATAATACTATAAGAAAGGGATTGGCCGTAGGGGAATACTGCTGGGGTGGGGTGGACACAACATCAGAGAACCTGATCTCAAACCAGGCAAAGTGGGGACCAAAGGGAGGCCCAAACTTTACGTGTACAATGACTACTTGTATGCCTAATCCTGAATTGTACCCCACATCTTTCAAATAAAATAAATAAATAAATAAACCATAGAAGATGACTTCTAGGGGTTGCCATGGTGATGGTAAACTGTCATGGGGCAGGTGGGTGTGCCTTCTAGCATGCTAATATATTATAATTAGTATCTAATGGGCAACAAGGACAGCAGAGGTCGCTTTCGACACCACCTTGGTCCCGGTTGCTCTCAGCTGGCTCTAGTCAGTCTCACCATGTCCTGTCTGATCAGTGAGGCCAGGGTCTGGTGACCTCGTTTTGAGAAACTAGTCCTGCTGGATCCCTGCTTGAATCTGGTGTATCCCTGGGAGTCCAGGGAACACAATGGGGTCTGGTGTCTCCCCTTGCTGGTGGGTGACAATGATGAGGTGCCAGAGCTGCCCGGGGGACAGAGACAGCAGAGAAGGCAGCCGTGGAGGCAGCGCCTGGGGCAGCTCCTTGGAAGGGCTGCTGCCGGGTGGCGGGATTCTTGCCCTAAACGTCCTGTGGGTGCAGCAGGGGGAAGAAACATAAGAACCACAAGGGGCACTGAGGCCAGGGAGGGGGCATCAGCTGGCACCACCCCGCACACAGCTGGGGAGGTCTCCAAGATCCCCAAAGACCCCAGAAGGGAAGGTTCTGTGTCCGAGAGGCTGAAGAAATGACCCAAGACAATGGAAAAGACATGGGTCTTATTCAGGAACTCATGTACAGGGAAGGTGGTCCAGGAGTGGTCAACTGGTCAGGAGAAACTGCTCCTGAGTGTAAAAGACGCACAGCTCATGTAGCATCTTACATGGGGTGGGGGCGGGGTTAAGTGTGGGAAGGGTGGGCTTTCTAGTATACAGGCACAGTGTGGGAACATGCGGAGACATATGTCGCATGGACACAAGATGGCTATGATTTCTCTCTCTGGGAGGGATTTTTAGTATTACAATGAACGAAAGGTGACAGCAGGTTATGGGCATTGATCCAGGCATGCCCAGTCTGGTCTGAACCAGCCAGGGGAGGGGTGAAGGGCAACTGCTTTAGGAAAGGGTACATGAGATTGTTCACCATGTATAGCAGAAAGGTGTGGTCAGCAGGTGGAGGACACTTTGCCCACGGCCTCAGCATGACCTGCATGCCCGGGTGGGAGTCTGAGGGGAAGGGGACATGCCAGGTTGGCCACCCCCAGACCCCCACTCCAGGTTCCAAGCCCCTGCTTGGGGTCATGTCCAGGGTGCGTCTGTGTTGTCACTGAGTGTGTGTCACCTTGCATCGTAAGACTCAGTTGGTGTTCCTCGAATCCCCTCTTCTTTTCCCAAACCTGGGAGTCCCAGCAAGGGGGAGAGAGGAGGAGTGGGAGAGAAATCATGAGGAAGAATAAGTCGGCTATGTTCTCCTCCCCATGGCATCCCAGAACCACTGGCAGGCCTGAGCTGGGAGGAAGAGTAATGGATCTGCATTGAGACTTGTGAGGTCTTGTTTAGAAATAGACTGCCTCCGCCTCCACCTGGCTTCTTTCTGCTTCCTCCCCAAGGGAGCGACCTCTGGCCAAGGCTGGTCTCTGAAGGGTGTGTGTATTCCTAGTAATGAGTATCAGGATACAGGTGACCGATCAAAGCTGAAAACAATGTAGGCGTCAGGCTTAATCCATGTAATTGTACACACCATACAGCAGTTGAATAACTAACTCGCTTGATGATAAAACTTCTTGCTGTACCGCCCAGGGGCAAGGATTCTTCACCGACCCGTCACCATCAGGGCCTCCCATAAGTTCTAATAATGTCTCTCCCTGCTGGACCTCCAGATGACTTCTTTGGAACAGGTAAATATGACGCGCAAGCCTGCTTAGATTTGGGGTTACTGCGTTGCAAGATTGAAGCTTTGGTCTATAACAGACTGGCTTTTTTTTTTTTAATTTGAGTCTCACTCCATCACCCAGGCTGGGGTGCAGTGACACACTTACGGCCACCCCAGCATCAACTTGCTGGGCTCAGGCGATCCTTCTGCCTCAGCCTTTCAAGTAGCTGGAACTACAGGCGTGGGCTACCACACCCGGCTAATTTTTGATTTTTTTGTAGAGATGAGGTCTCGCCAAGTTGCCCAGGCTGGTCTCAAACCTGTGGGCTCAGGCAATCCACTTGCCTCGGCCTCCCAAAGTGCTGGGATTATAGGCTGAGCCACCCAGTCCGGCCTGGACTTTTTGACTACGTCTTAAATAACACTGCTCTCCTGGCTGAAAGTGAACAGGAAGCTGTGGGTCTGCGTGAGCCAATGTTAAGTCGCAGGAAAAGAGAGGCCACTGGGCATGTCAGGAGTCAGCCACAGCAAAGGTAAAGCTCTTTTCCCTGGGACCCTCCAGAGCCCGGATTGCCAGAGGCCCTGGTGTCCGCCTCAGCCGAATCCAGTAAGCATCACAGTAGATGCACCTTGTCTTCTGTAGGACACCGGGCGGGAATTACATAGGTTTCTCTTCTCCTGGGATATTTTTGTTTAAAGAAAGGAGAAAAAATACCCTCAAAATGCCAAGAAAAAGATACAAAATGTGTAGGATGTTTCAAATATCTCTGCTGTCTCTCTCCTTCTGGGCAGCCCCGGCAGCCTCATCATCATCACCCACCAGCAAGGGGAGACAACAGACCCCCACGTTCATGTCACAGACTTCTCCAGACTGCACAAGGCCTTGACCATTGAGCTGGGGGCTTCCACTGGATCCTGCAGGCCCCAGGAAGTCACAAGTGGCTTTAAGGCAGGATCAGATCAGTGTTTAAAGGAAACTTTGAGGGTGGCTTGGAGCATGGTAGGAGGGAGGTGAGGTCGACCCAAGAGAATGTGGGTGAGAGAGAAGCGGCGAGGTAAGAGAGAGATTTCTTTTTCTTTTTTGTTCTTTATTTTTTTATTTTTTGAATTGGAGTCTCACAAAATCGCAAATGAATGATTTTAACAAAAAATACGATCCAATGTGACTGTATCAGTCATTATATAATCACAGTTTGTTATTTTACTATAGCCACAAGTGTATGGTGCACCGTGGCCAGTGCGGTCCAGAGACAAGACATATTTAAAGGCAGATGCTAAATCTTCATGCCTTTCGAGGCAGCCATGGTTTATGTGTACACATGCATGATTTTGATAACATGAGAAGTCCAAATGTGGGACTCTTTCTGAAGGCGAGGCCCAGGTTGAATGACCCTCCTGGTCTCCATCCCCCACCCCTTCGTGACTGGCCCTGAGGGGTGTGGGAGAGTGTCGTGCCTATGACTCGCTGAGGCCAATGTCATGGGTGGTGAAAGTATTCACCAAGATAGGAGTGGATTATGAAAGGCAGATTTATTAAAGGAGAGTACATTGCAAGGAGCAACGGGCAGCACAGCAGAGGGAGGCGGGGGCTGGAGGGAGGCTTTATAGGGCTGTGCTGGGGAAGGATCTGTGCCACATGAGGGCTCTGCAGGGGAAAGTTAGCTACGTGTCCCATGAGGGGTCTACAAGATGGTTGACTGACCATGGTGATCTCTTCCTCAAGTCAGGTTTAATTTATAGCGTTTAAAGCAGGTAGCTAAAGGTTAGTTTATGACAGTGATTTACAGCGGTAAGTCAGTCCCTCACAATATCTGTAAATCTCACCCCAAGGCCCCTTTCTTCAGTAAATTTATCCAATTGTTGCTGGCCTATTTGGGCCTCATATTTCTCCACAGAGAGTTAAGGAAAATGTCCCCAAACACGTGATGTCTGAACTAGGTCTTGAGAGTTCAGGCTGGCTTCTCCAAGCAAGAAAGGGCATTCTGGGCCAAAGGATCAACCCTGCAAAGACACAGAAGCTTGAAGGAGCCAGCTCATTGGCAGAGCAGTTGGGGTATTGAGGTGTTGTGGAGAGCAGACAGCAGTGAGAGTGAAGCAATGAAGATGTCAACCTGAGAGTGAAGCAATGAAGATGTCAATAGGCTACATGCCGTGGCTCATACCTGTAAACCCAACACTTTGGGAGGCCGAGGCAAGAGAGTTGCCTGAGCCTAGGGCTTCAAGACCAGCCCAGGCAACTCAAAGAGACTCCGTCTCCGCAATAAATAAAAAACAAATACAAGTGTGCATGGTGGTGCACACCTGTAGTCCCAGCTACTTGGGAGGCTGAAATGGGAGGATCACCTGAACCCAGGAGGTGGAGGCTGTGGCCTGGGCAACAGAGTGAGACTCCAACTCTAAAAAAAAAAAAAAATACATCACTTACTCCAGACTGCACATGGCTTTGACCGTCGAGCTGAGGGCCTCCACTTGATACCGCAGACCCCAGGAAATCAAGGGCGGCTTTAAGACCAGATCAGATCAGTGTTTGAAGGAAAATTTGAGGGTGGCGTGGAGGATGGTAGGAGGAAGGTAAGGCCAACCATAGAGAACGTGGCTGAGAGAGGAGTGGCAAGGTAAGAGAGTGATTTCTTTTTGTTTGTTTCTTTCTTTTTTGAATTGGAGTCTTACTCATCACCCATATTGGAGTGCAGTGGCACAATCACGGCTCAACCTCCTGGACGCAAGTGATGCCTCTGCCTCTACCTTCTGAGTAACTGGTACTACAGGTGCATGCGACCATGCCCAGCTAATTTTTGTATTTTTTGAAGTGATGAAGTCTCACTATGTTGCTCAGGCTGGTCTCAAACTCCTGGGCTTCAGCAATCCTCCCACCTTGGCCTTCCAAAACTGGGATTATAGGTGAGAGCCACTGCACCTGGCAGGAAAGAGATTTCTAAGGTGGCATCAGTCAGGGCACGGTGGCCAGATTCTGCTTGGGGACAGAGTAGGGACAAGTGCAGCCATGAGCTCCCATTTAGAGCCTGGGAAACGCCAGTGGCCAAGACCTAGACTATACATTAACTTGGAAAGACAATGAATTCGATTTTAGATGTTTCTATTCAGTGTGAGTCACCTGCAGAGAACATCCATGGAGGAGACCCCCAGTCCCTTGGCCCCTTCCTGAGTATGGAATTCCACAGCCTCAGAGGCCTGTGGCAAGTCCATTTCTTTCTTCTCTACTCAGTTCTGATGAGGGTGAGCATGGATTGGAGATGGTGAGAGGGGAAAGGAAGGAAAAACAGGCTGAGGCTGCTTTTCTCCTGAGCCATTTCAAGTAAAGCTCAATTTAATTTATTTTCAAGGACTGTTCTGTCTTATCTGTAAGAAAAAAATGTGAGTAAATGCATAAATCTTCCGAAATGATTATATTCCTAGTTCTTTTAAAAATTGGCTGGGCAAAGTGGCACAGGTCTGTAATCCCAGCACTTCGGGAGACCAAGGCGGGAGGGTTACTTGAGGTCAGGCATTCAAGACCAGCCTGGGCAACATAGCGACACCCCATCTGTAAAAAATAAAAATAAAATAAAAATTAGCCTGATGTAGTGACACTCCCCTATGGTCCTAGTTACTCAAGAGGCTGAGGTGGAAGGATCGCCTGAGCCCAAGAGGTTGAGGCTGTGATGAGCCGTGATTGTGCCACTGCATTCCAGCCCGGGTGACAGAGTGAGACCCTGACTCAAAAAAACAAACAATAATAACAGTCAGCTTAATACCATGCACAAGCTACTCCACTGACCACAGTGGGTCAGAAAGAAGAGACGGGAAATAGTTGAGTCCAAGTCACCACCCGCATTTATAACATAAAAATCTGTCCAGAATCTGAGATGGGGTGTCACTGATATGTTAAGAATGATTACCTGGATGATAGAACTTCAAGTGGTTTAAATTTTCGTAATATTTTATGTACAATTGGGATTTTTCTAACAAACATATTTTTGCTTGAAAAAAGGAGGAGGGGGAACAGCCTTGCCCTTAGGTGATCCGTGGGAATCCCAGTGGGCATTCTAGCGATACCAGAAGCTGAAAGATAAAACTTTCACGTGAGCCAACAAGTTTGCTTCTGAGAATGCATCCTCAGAAAATACTCCCCATCCTCATACACAACACAATCACTTTCCTGAACTTACAAAAGTTGCCATATGAAAGGAGTGGTTTCAGTGATTCATGTAGACAAAAAAAGGAGGTGATTAGATACCAAAAAGTTTCACACGTGCAGTAAAAAGTTACGCTTTTTCCTTGAGGGATTTCTATAATAAAGTAGATTTAACTAGATGCGCATTTCTATTATTGCAAAATAAAGCAGTTGCTCTAAATTGAACCCCAGAATCCAAGGTCAGAGATAGAATCTGAACAGAACATAGGCGATCAAAATAATTCTAATTCTGAGTCAGTGGTGTCCCAACATGGCCTCACCTTGGGGTCAGTGGTGAGCTTTGTGAAGATACTGACACTGAGCCTCACCCCTAGAGATTCTGATTTAGCTGATCTGAGCAGGGCCGGATGGCAGTATTTTCAAAACACATCTCCAGACACATTTAATGTACAGCCAGAGTTGAAAACCACTAGACTGTAGAAATAAATTGCCACACAACACATAATTCATAACTGTCTTTAAAAAATGCCACGCTAACTGAGCAGCCAATACTCAGAGGCTCTATGCTTTTATTGCTTTTTCTTTAATTTTCATTAAAGTGTAACACCCATAAGGAAATGTACATGTATCATAAGGGTATAGCTCAATGCATTTTTTTTTTTGAGAGTCGAGGTTTCACTTTGTCGCCCAGGCTGTACGACAAAGTAGCATGATCATGGCTCACCACAGCCTCAACCGCCTGGGCTCAGGTGATTCTCAAAGCTCAGCCTCCCAAGTAGTAACTGAAACTATAGGTACGCACCACCATGCCCAGCTAATTTTTTTATTTTTTTGTAGAGACAAGGTCTCTCTATGTTGTCCAGGCTGGTCAAACTCCTGGGGTCAAGCGATCATCCCACCTTGGCCTCCCAAAGTTGTGGGCAGGGTGGGAAGACCCTCTTAACCTGCCCAGTGATCTCTGCTCTCTATTTCATCAATGCATTCGATGACAAAGAACAGACTTCATGGAGCAATTCCTTATAAAGTCGACATTTGTTATGGTCCCAGTCTTATTATTTTCATGGATTTTTTTTTTTATCCTGTCACCTGTGATTTAATTTTTCTCTCTGGTGACTACAGCAAGCTCCCCTGAGCGCCGAACACCATCTACCACTCGCCTGGGCTTGACTCAGGCACCAGATGTGCCCCAGTTTGTCTCTGTGGTCTCAGGTCCTCAATGTCCCTCCAGGTCCCCCCGCAGCCTTGTGATGCCTGCACTGGCATCCTGAATTCCCCTCTGAGAGCATCATCACCACCACCACCCCCTTCCTGGCTCCACGAACTCAGCCTGCTATAATTAAACAAACAAGGTTATTGGTGACATCCCGGTTTACACATCAACACGTTATTTTCTCTGATTTTGCTATGGATGGATTTGCTCTGCTTACATTAAACAAAAACAGCTCACCCAAAAATGCAGAACAAGCAAGGGAGAAGGAACGGGGCCTGGCAGCTGCCTCCTTCCCCAGGAGGCAGAATGGAGCCTCCCTTTCCCAGATCCCTGGCCTCATAAGAAAAGGGCTGAGAGCCTCCGAAGCCAGAGACCTCAGACCCATACAATAGCCACGAGGGCCAGAACCTGGCATGAAAGCGAGGGCTGCAGGAACACAGGAAAGCCAGTTGGGAATTTCTAAATAAATGGCATGGGAGGGTGGTGGAAGTGGGGTTCCCTAAGCCAATGTGTCCTGTGAAGGCCTCTTGGACTTGGTTAAAGGCAGATGAACCCCTTTGGCAGTGTCCTTGTGAGAGCTATGTCCAGGCAGCATGGTGGGGGATGATCAGGTGATCAGTTTCACACTTCCTCCCTGGCCATGCTGCTCTGAATATACCCTACTCCGGGTGGGCCCCAGGCCAGCCCCCCACGCCATGGCCAGAGGGGCTTCTAAAAGACAAAGCAGTGTGTGTCACTCCTCTTTCATGGTGGAACCTTCTGCCTTTAAGAAAAGCTCCGATGCCTTAGAATGACTCTCTGGACTCTCCAAGATCCGACCCCTGCCTGTGTCTGCAGATCAGTCCATCCCCGTGCCAGGAACATTCAAATTTTGTAATCGTGCCATTTGTGCAAGCTGTTCCTTCCACCTTGAGCAACTTTTTGCAGCCCCCTTTGCTCAAAGCTTCAAGCCCACCCTCAGCTGAGTGTCTTTCTACCCTTGACCGAGCTCCAACCTGCTGTGTTCTAATGGACTAAATCTGGCTATGTTCTAATTGTTCTAAATTTCATTTGGCAAAGTAAATGCATAAGAAAACCCAATCATTTAAAAAGCCCTAACAGCCAATAAAGCCTATTAAAAGTTACAGTCATTAAACAGTATAATGTTGATAAAGAAATGACAGAAACATGGAATAAATTAGAGTTCAGAATTCAGTACATGCGTCCGTCTACAGAGCACCTCCCTGACAGATGGTCAGCTCCATGAAGACTGGGACATGTCGACTTTGCTCACTGTCCCTTCCCAGTGTTGGTGTACTTGCCTGGCACAGTGTGGGTGTTCCACGGATGACATTTGTTAAACAAATGAATGGCTTTCTTTTGTGTTCAGCCTGCCTTTCAGGGTAAAAAAAAAAAAAAATCTGGTTCAAAATTAGAGACCGTGTTGTAGCTCCAAACTGGAAAAGCCCCAAATGTCCACCGACAATAGAATAGATAGAAACATTGTGGCATATTCGCACAGTAAAAATTATGAAGGGAGTGCACTATCTGCAACCACACCCTCAAATGTGGAAGCATTGTGCAAATAAAATGTTGAACAAAAGATGGCAGACTCAAAGGATTGCAGGCTGTAGGATTCCATTTATATAAAGTACGAAACCAGGTAAAACAAATCTGAGGCAGGTATAGTTAACATAGTAGTCAGGCAGATTTTCTTAGGCAGGTCTGATTTAGAACAGGGTCAGCATTCAGACATCTTTCTTATTCATACATGATCTTCACCCGACCTACCAGGAATATCAGACCTGCCCACCTTGAGGGCTGGAATGTGGAACTACCAGATAACTACTCCAAACACAGACATGATGTTCTAAGAACAGCCCAATTCTAGTTAGTTCTAACTTTCATTATATAGAAAGTCCTTGTGACCTTAAAGGTGGAGAGATGATCATCAAAACTTGTGACCAGACACCTGCAGCCCTCCTCTCTTAACTTATGATTTGCTTAATCATGGCTTTAAAAGTATCTCTAAAGCGTCTAGTCAAAGGCAAGAATGTTCCTTTCTCTTCAGGGACATATGCCCTTTGAGCTTGCCTTTTTCTTTCTAATAAATTCCGTCTTAAACAACATTTGAGACTTACTCTGAAATTCTTTTCTGTGGCACAGTCAAAAACCCACAGAGCAACACACTGCACCTGACCCAGCATCAAAATCTTTGCAGTTGGCAGTCAGGCTGGTGCTTCATCTTACTGGGGGCAAGGCAGTGACAGTGGTGCTGGTTGTTCTGCCTTTTGGTCTGGGTTTTAGTCACACAAGCATATTTAGCTTGGAGGAGTCATTGAGCCGAACACTCACAGCAGGTGCATTTCTCCGTACAGGGGCCCAACCAAAAACCAGAATCTGTTTATAAAAAAATTTTGTCTTTATTCTTCCATGTTTAAACTTCAGTCACCTTCAAAGTACTCTCTGCTGGATGATACACCTATTGAGACACTTTTTCCACTGCTCAAAATAGTTTTTGAACTTGTCAGTATTGATACCTTTTAGTGCTTCTGCCATTTTTGTTTCACCTCCCCACATTAGCCCAACATTTCCCTTGGAGGACTTTGAAGGTGACTGAAGTTTAAACATGGAAGAATAAAGACAAAATTTTTTTATAAA
>CAUYQG010249427.1:0-20220 GCA_963574415.1 Tarsius wallacei
CCCAGCTAATTTTTTGATTTATTGTAGAGATGAGGTCTCGCTTGCCCAGGCGGGTCTCGAACCCACGGGCTCTGGCAATCCACTCACCTCAGCCTCTCAAAGCGCGGGATTACAGGCTGAGCCATCTTGAAGATGAAGTGCAGGGTACACTAAGTGCTCAACAAATAATAGTTCTCTTTCTTTTTTCGACTGTTACTTAAACAGTATGTGACATTGAGGTTAATAAATCCAAGGAGTAAGGGTTTTTGAAGAGCACAGCTTTTTATACTTTTGAAATTAATTTTTCAAGATCACAATAGTAAAGCAATACTTCAACTACAATTCTTATTTTTTCTTTCTGTTATAATTTGTTTTATTATATTTATTTCCACTATAATGCTTTCAGCTAAAAAACCCCCAAAAGCAAACAATTCAAAGTCACAGAAATCTATTTATAATGGCTTCGTGGCTTGACATAAGCTTATTTATACTTATTTATTTATTCTGAGTCTGACTAAAATGTGTGCTGCAGGTTAGAATTTGTATCTGGAAATGGGAGTATCTTATACTGTCTTGAGAACACATGAAATGGTCCACAGATGGAAGCTGCTAGCATTAACATTATCATTGCAATAAAATGTAGAGATTCCCATTGCACTTGATTCCCACAGCGCTGCATTACTTTGAATAGTAAACAAAAAAGTGTAAGTCTTTGAACAGATACACCAAGAGCAATGAATTAGTGGATGGGTTTTCTAAGGATAGGTGGCAAACCTTTCAGGTCTACACCGAAATGTATTTCTCCTTAGGATAGTCAGCTGGGGAGACGAATGGCCCTGGATCATATTTTGCTCGGGTGGACAAGCCAATGAACCCCGTAACTTCAGTCTAAATGCATTCTTGGCCTTGTCCTGAATTACTGTGATAAGAACAATCTGCAAAGGTGACAATGATTGGGTCCTTCGAGATGAAGGAATTCCCATGTGTTAGGGGACCCCAAACAAAAACCCCAAGTTTTGGGACAACAGGGGCTCTTCTCGCTTTTTCAGAGATCACTGAATCCCTTTATGTTTTTCTCAGAAAACTGCTGGCCTTGATTTTTGACCTAATTCTAAGCAATCAATGGTGTCTAAAACTGGCTACCGAAACCTTTCTGCGGGGGCAGGAGTATGATTACAAGTGATGTAACTGGCAGCAAAGAAGTCTGGTCAAAAGCCAATAAAAAGTGGGGAACAGAATAACACAAACCAGTGGGAGGGAACCAGAAGTGGGGGTAGGGGGAAGCCATTTCCTCTGGGCTGCTCTGGGGGCAGGAGAGTGCTGATGTTCGCAGCAGGAGGAGTTGCTTGTCAACAGATTTCAGTGTTGCCAGCAATATCCAATGGAAGAACAGTAACAGCAGTAATAACTATCAACAGAGTGCCCACACATGGCATGTTATCTCATTTAATCCTCATATAATCTTGGTGAGTTAAATACTTTTCTCAAGGTCACAAAGTAAATGGTAAAGCTGGGATTCAGCCTCAGATCTGACAGATGCCACAGACCCTTCTCTCAGCCACTAAGCGATGTAGCCGATGTAGTGTCTGCTGTTAATTAGAGCCTTAAGAATGCATGTAAACAGTTGGCTTGCCCACAATAATGTGTTTTGGCAGGAAAGAAAAAGGGAGGAGGAAGATAACTTAGTTTTCTTTATTTTTAGCAAACTGCCCAAGGTCATATAACTCGTAAGCTGTGCCACTGATGTACTTCACCAGCCACGTGATCTGCCATCACTCTGCCCTGCTTTCCACAGCAAATTCCTAAGAGGAGCACATAGAAAGAGCACGATAAGGCCATTGTATAACTGGTCAAACTGCCCAACAAGAACTGTTACAGCCTGATAGGCACAAGGGAAGAGCTCTCCAGCAGAGGGTAAAGAGAGTAAGGGCACACACGGTAAATCTTTGACTAAAAAATCATCATCTATATAGTCAAATGGTCAGAAATTTTCACTCTAGTATACACAGGTAACTGCAGATAGAATGAAATACAAGCAGGTCAAAATGATCTAATTTCCATTCGTGTATCTTTGATGCCTAGGCTGGTACATGGCAGAATGGAAGCTTAATAAAAGATTGCTGAATGAGCGAATCACTGTTAGCCTCAATCATAATTACTAACTAATCCCAGTCTGTGGGCAGGATTTCTGATATCAGACAGGTAGCTGGTCACAACTGGCACAACAGTTGAAAATTTTAGCTGGGCTGTCTGAAGGAAACTGAAGACCTCTGAGAGACCACCCAAGTGTTCTGCAGGGAAAAGGGACAGAGACAATGCCACTGCTCAAGTTCCAGAAAGGACAATACTCTTTAAGAGGCATGCAATCATCTACCACAAAGGACTCCGCACCAAGTACCCAGTGCCTTCTGTGTGTTAAGTTCTCTGTGAGGGGCTGAAGTCAGAAAGATGAGCAGGACTAAGTAAGTGCCCCCGGGAGCTCACACTAGCAGGATGACGGGTTCTGCGGAAGGGAGAGAGAGAGAGACGCCTGGACTGATGTCCAACAACCCAAGGCTGAATGTCCAATTCTGCCATTTCTAGCCAAGTTATAGCTCCTTTTTGTGTTTCAGTTTCTTCACCTGTAAAATGAAGTTATAATACCACATGGGTTGTTAGGAGAATTAAGTAAAATGTATTTCTGAAGATGTTACTTCCTTTCCTCCTTGATAGAGAGAAATCCAAACTCAGCTGCAAGTAATGAAAAAGCGCCATGGTAATACATGCTCATCCCTCATTTCCACTGTCCTGTGAGCAATTAATTCAGCCGTGGATCCAGGCCATCACTTGGCACGAGATGGTGCAATTTAACAACAAACTTTTCTTCTGCACTGAGATTACTGGGTTAAACAGGAGGCATTTTAGAAGGTTCTTGCTGTACTTTGCCATTTCCATCCCTGCTTGATACATTTCCCACTATAAGTTCTACATCTTTAAGAATTAAAAAAAATTTTCTGCTAGTTTTAAAAGGGCAAAACTTACTGTGTACTTCTTTGATGATTACCAAGGTTGAACACAGGTATGGTTTTGTTTCCTACATTACTTTTTCATGAAAAAAAATCCCCTATCGTCCTTATAAGTCAGAAAACTAGGTTTTTCAGAATTAACAACCGATTATATTTTCCAATAGATAAAATTCTAAAAATCAAACAATACCTGATTCAGTTTGAGGGAGAAAACAAACAAACAAAAAAAACAAAGTTTCTGGTGGTACAATGATGCGGACAACCACAGGAACATACCAAAAAAAATTTTTTAAAGGATATCCTAAATTACCTGTCCAAAATGCATTACTGCTGGCTACATTACCTTGTTTGCTTTCTGGTTCACGAGGACAAAGCATGACCCACAGGCAGGATGACTCAACGACACACTTACCGTGGCGTGTGAGATAGTCAGAATCCCATTCTTGACAGCGCACTTCCTCCTCTGCCATACTTTCCGGATCCTGTGGAGCAAGTCAAACACAACTAGATATGGCATCTAACTTCTTCCAGGACTTGCGATTATATAGTATGATATGTCATAATCATCAGAAAAAACTTTTCAAACCAAAAATCTAAACCTCCGAAACAAAATTCTGCTTGTCTTTTACTATCCCAGACAGAAGGTAATTCAGACAAGTAAGTATGTACAAGAATGCTTACTAAAGTCTGTTTTTGATAGTGACAATGGGAAACAGAAACAATAAAAATCTAGCAGCAGGAGAATGGATGAAGGAATTATAGTTACCACAATGATAAAAGTACTTCTATCTGGGAAGAAGGGACCCAGACCTGTATTAGGGGTGGTGTTAACAGTTTTTAATCACATCTGTGAATCTTTTGTAAGAAGGCGAGTGGTGTTAACCAATTACTTCCATAATTAATAACTAATTTTTAAAAAGAAAGTAACTCAAGAGGTTTGCCATGCAAGAAAGAGTGGGGTGGGGCTGCCTCAGGATACAGAGGAAATAGCTTAGGGGATCCAGAATGTATCATCAGCAGCGCTAGGTGGCTCAGCCTATAATCCCAGCACTTTGGGAGGCCAAGGTAAGTGGACTGCCTGAGCCCGTGGGTTCGAGACCGGCCTGGGCAACTTGGTGAGACCTCGTCTCTACAATAAATAAAAAAAAATTAGCCAGGTGTGGTAGTGCGTGCCTGTAGTTCTGGCTATTTGGAAGGCTGAGACAGAAGAATTGCCAGAGCCCAGCAGGTGGATGTTGTGTGGCTGTGAGCGTGCCACTGCACTCCAGCCTGGGCGGCAGAGTGAGACTCCAACTCAAAACTAGAAAAAAGAAAAAAAATACACCATCATCATTTTTGGTAGCTCATACATCTGCCCTTTAGGGGTCTTTCAGGGCCAGAATGAGCCTCAGAGCCCCTGAAAGGGAACTATTACCAATTCACATAGGAAAGAAAACAATGGCCAAACCATTCACAAGTCATTGCAAATGATATACATTCTGAAAATTCTGATTTGATGATGCTGAAGGATGAAAAAAGCCAAAGAACTAATGTCAACGTGTGTGTATGTATGAAGTTCCAGGTACAGACAAGGGGCTGCATGTGTGGCAGATCTACACACGTGTAGGCAGGTACAAATGCACTAGCTGAGACCACTTCCACCAGGGAAATAGAAATGGGCAGGGAAAAGGGATTCCCAAGGCTGGGAGAAGGCTTTGCAAGCCTTCTGTTGCCATGGAAACACATGACATTATGAGACCACTGCAGCTTTCCCAGGCATTTTAATTTATTTTGTGTTTTTCTTTTCCTTAAGTTAGTCCTGTAAGAAAACTGCCAAAACATAAACTTAAAACCAGCTCTAAACACAATAATATCGTATCTGTGGCTACTAAAAGCACAGTTTGTTTCAAAGCGTGCCTCACAGAGGGAAATAAAAATTTGACACCATCCGACCAAATGCTCAAAATGCTAGTCTTCTCAGGGGGTGATTTAGGACCACTAACTGATGAACCATCCTCAACATATTCTTGGAAGTACTGACCAGGAAATGATAGAGGTAATATTTGTCACCTAATAATATAATGTCACTAGCTCCCTGCATGTAGTTCCGCATCTAATGTTACCCTCACAAGAGCCTGCTAATGTGGATGGCGTCAGCCCTGCACACACTAAGCCCATGCCAGTGTCATCCTTCTCTAGTAACACACTTTAATATCAAGCCACCCTAACAATTGAGCCATTCAACCTTAATAGTCTGAAACCTCAGCTTATTCATTTTGTTTACGTCTTTATTCATTGGTTTTCCTAACACATGTATATCATGGAAGTGCAACACAAAACAATCACATTCTCTTGCATTACTAATAGAGCCAAGGAAAGTCGCACAAAAGCATGAACCTGTCTGGTTAACAGAGCTTGCTAATGAGATGCTTTCCGATGGCCAGAGGAAAGGGGGTATCTCAAGATTTCCTCCTGCACAGCTGAGAGCAGCAGCACCTCAACTGCTGCAAACACTCTGGCAGCTTTTACTCCTGAGACTTCTATGGATAAGCCTCAACTGCGGTGACCTCCCCTCTCTGCATTGAAAGCTTTGTGGATGCTCTACACTGTGTCGCTCCGGACTGGACGCTCACGGACTCTCGCCATCTAGTGTTCACAGAGAGTGCTGCACACAATTAAAGGACTGCTTACACAATTTGAAAAACAATCATGTCCTGCTGGAATCTCATCCGGAAAAGAAATTTTCCATTAGAAAGTGGCCCTGCGTAACTAAGAGTTCCAGCTTTGATGCTATGTCCCTTGAGCTTCAACCCAGTGCTATCACCCACTAGCTCCGTGGCTTTGCTCATGTTACTTGACCTCTTGACACTCACTCTCCTTATCTGCACCATGAAGATAACAATACCTACCTTCTTACATATGAGAACATATAATAAAGCAACTACTCCTTTGTCTCCCAACAAATGCCTTTTTAAAATAAATTTTAAAGTTTTAAAATTGTTCTTAAAAAATTTAAATTGCTTTTCAAATTGTAAAACAGTCCCTTTAAGTAACAAGGAATATTCCAAAACTAGGGTCAAAAATTACTAATGGAAGTGAGTCTTAGGAGAAAAATCATAGGACACACCTACAGCCACTGTTGGCAAATGAGTTTATCCTCAGGAACAAACATTTCAGTTTTTTCCTCTTCCTTAGAAGCAATCACAAGCAACCCCAGGTGATCAGTACTCATCCGAATTCCAACCACCTTCCCAACTCTAAGATGCAATAGCTCTTTCCTTTATCTCTTCTCAACAGACTCCAGGCAAGGTGAGGGTGAGGACCACATCTCATCTACCTTTTACCTTCCAGCATCTAGCAAGCTCAGATACTAGAGTGTTTCATCAATGTGTGTGGAATGAGAACATGAAGGAAGAACAGACCAAAAGATTGGAGGACTCAAGGGGTGAGTTTATGCCAGTTTACATCTTGCATATGCCAAGGATAATCAACAGCAGTGATGGCTCCTTTGAGATGCAAAAGAAGACACCCTGGCATTCAGTCAAGAGGCTGAGGTTCAAATCTGGGCTCTCATACTTACTGTCTGATCTTAGTCAAATTATTTAATCTCTCTGCAAATGTTGTCAATGGGATGCGTGAAAGGTAGTGTCAATATGGCAAGCACACAGCAGATGCACACAAGATAATTTCCTTGAACATTTTAGGGTTTGAACTAAACAACATTTATGGAAAGACTCGACTCTCATCTTCCTTGGGCATGCAGATATTAACCACTTCACTCAGAAATCAGCAATTCCAATTTCAAGAAAACCACTGACTTCAGTTGAATAGTGTTAAAAACTGTGACTGACGTATACTTCTTCACTAGAAATGTAATCATACAGTGTTGCTCACAATGAGACACACAAAATTTCCTTTTGACAGAAGAATAACAGGTCATCACGTTTCCAAGAGATGTCTATACCATAGTCAGGAAAAGAATGGGGGTGTTCCAGCAAGACAAACTGCAGAATTAATGATTTACGTATACTTGATCCCATGCAGTTTGGGGCTAGAATTCGGTCACTGTGTCAGTTAAAAAGTGCCCACTTTAAAGCCGTGCTTTTGGAAGCTAGCATTTCTTCTTCTACTCTTAGCAGGACTTAATGACCTGACTCCCTACAATGAGCCAGACACTGTGCTAAGGGCTGAGGATGCCTTTCTTTCTTTCTGTCTCATACCAGCAAGTCCTGGCAGGCCTTCCTTCATGATCCAGAATTGACTTCTTCCCACCTCCTCTACTGTTCCCTGGACCGCAGGATGGTCTCCCACTTGGGCTTCTGCAGCGGCCTCCTAACTGGCCTCCCATGCCTGCTCTTATACCCTACACAGTTGTTCTTAGCACAGTAGCCAGTGAGAACCTTTCAAAACATGTCAGATCATGTAGCACTTCTGCTCAAACCCTCTCATGACACCCTACTCCACTGAGTGGCTTCCAAAGTCCCCCACGGTTTGGCTCCTTGCCCCTTTGACCTTGTCTCCTGTGACCTCCTAGCTCACTTACTCTACTCTCATTGTGAATTCCTGAGCATCTGTCACCATAAGAAGCATGCTTCTGGCCGCTCCCTCTTCTCCCGGGTATCTGTGTACACTGTGCCCTCTCTTCTTTCAGGTCTCTGCTCAAGCATCCCCTCAATAAAGTCTTCCCTGACGACTGCATGACAGCACGGACCACCCCACCCCACACTCCCTGCATCTCTTGCCTCGCTTTGCCTTTTTCCACAGCACTGAATTGCCATCTGACCTGCCATATATTTACTTACTTTTTTGTCTTGCCACTAGGACTGTAAGCTGTATCAGGGTAAGGATCTCTTTTGTTCAATGCTATATTCCTAGGGCCTAGAAGAGTGAGTCCCAGATTTATAGTAAGACTCTCAAAAAGTAGCAGTTGAATGCATGAGTAGAATATGAGCAAAACAGTCAGTGATCCTAGAAATTTATAAGAGAAATATCTGCAATTTTAACAAACAAATTACAACAAAAATTGTATACATCTAAGATAAAGCCAAGGAGCACACATCCACAAACCATCAGAAAACAAGAGGCTTTCTTTTTAAAAAGGATGACAATTAGTAAAAGGAATCATCAAAATTCTACTCTGCACTTACTGTAAAACAGTAATCTGTTCTGGCAACAGAAAGAAGGCCCATGTGGCAGATCCAGGGGAGAAAACGGCACAAGATGAGGCTGAGGGGAAGGCAGGGAGAGATGCTATATGCATTGGGAGGCCACGAGCATTTACAAGGGAGAATGACGTAATGTGCTTTACGATTTTTAAAAGGCAACTTTGAGTGCTGTGCAAAGGTAAACTGGAGAAGGCGACGGAGTGCCACAGAGAGACCAGTTAGGAGGCTGCTGAATAGTAAGGAGAGGGGAGCAGCTCGCCCTGGAGCTGGGACTGAAAGAAGTGCATTATCTTTGGAGGTGGAAGTGGGAGGGCTTTTGCCAGACTGGCTGTGACGTCAGAGGAAAAAGAGGAGTCAAGCATGACCCCCAAGGCTGGCAGCCTGAGGGGCACAGAGGCAGAGAAAGCAGCAGGGACTACAAGCAGAGAGACGAGGAAGAATGAGAGCAGTGCTGGCTTACTTCTTGTGCTACTCAGCACCTGCCACCCTAAAATTGCGTTCGTCAGAGGCGTCATTTAGGGACCACAGAACAAAGACTGCATTTTCTAAAGGGAGAAGACCAGTGTGCTAAAGGTCTGCAGCAGCTGTACTGTTAAACCTCTGAATGTGTCTTCCCCTGGCAGAGGCTGGAAGAAGCTCTTGGGCCAATAACACCCAGTGAGTATGTGGACCCCGTACTGGGACCCTGCGGCTCACACGCACCCGTCACTTTTCTTGAGCAGGTACCCCTTCTTTTCACTGCCATATTCCTTATTGCCCTGAAGCTGATGCATGCTGTATCCTCCTTGCCGGCTCTGCGAATCCTAGAAAAGAAAAACCAAGGATTAAACAAAAACTGGAGGCAATTCTCAAATCCTTGACTCTATTCTGCTATTGAGCCTTTGCCAGTGGTTTGGGTCTAAGCGAATCAGAGTACCATAGAATCATAGCTACCAGGTCCTTGCCTGCATTTCAGAGGAAGAAACAGGGCAGGTAACCAACTGCCAGAATCACAAAGCAAGCCCAAAGCAGAGCTGGGACCTGGGTCCAGGTCTCCTATCTCTAGTTCAGAACTCAGCTCTACTCTGAACTGAATTCAAACACAGTGTACTGGCAGGCAGGTTACTATATGACTCAAACCAGTTGATACTAGCAGCAGAGGCAAGTACAGTGAGGGCTGGAGAGAGTGAGTGACCACAAGACTAAAAGTCCATGCAGCTGGTAGGCGCCCCCCTCAGCTGCACCTTTCTCCCTTTATACATTCTGCTGAAATGCCTCCAAATGAAGGAGAGGGATCATTCTGAGTGAGGTACTGACAATTATTAGAAGTCTCCTATTCTATAGCTACCTAGTGCTCTGTAAAATATACCTAAAACCATACTTTAATTTAAGAAGACAGTTTTATGGCAGTGAAAAGTGTATGATATGATGAAGAGGGTGACAACGCCCAAACCGAAAATGCAGATGCAATAAGCTTGATTTAACATTAGCACTGCCCTGATAGTTAACCACAGTCTTAAGGACGGTATGACTAGAAACAGTCGTTACATTATGAACATGTAAGAGATACACCAACAATGTTGAACTCAGGATGAGAACAAGGGTCTTATGACACAGTAGGACAAATACATTCTTACAAAAAGTATTGACTTACTCTCCTAGACTTCGATCAGGAAGGGCAAAAGCAACAGAGAAAAAAGGCAGAACATTTGAAAATATAGTTAATTTCATTGAAAATCTTATTGCCCATAACTTAAGTACTTATAGATAACAGACACACACATAAAATCATTGTAAAGATAGTCAATACCAGAAAACACACACATACCCCTTTTAGATTCATGCTAAGCTTTGGGTGGTTGGACAGCAAAATATCTTTGTATTTATCAGGTTCTATTTCAGGTCATGTGGGTGAGAACTGAAACATGGCTGAATAGAAGAACACGAGACACACGTTTCATCAAGATAAGATAGCTGACAAACCTCAAGTGTGTATGCACAGGGAATCAACACCTCGTGAAACTCAAGATGAATTACTCAAAAATCTCATAAGAGCCCAAAATTACAAGAGTCATAGTTTTTTCTTTTTCCAAGTGAAGGGAACTTAATAAATCCAGTTCACAAGCGACACCTGATGTGACAGTGCCAAGCTAAGTCAACACTGGTTACTTACTGACGGCTTGTGCACAGAGTACCTTTAAGGACGGCATGGCTTCTTTCTGACATTCAAGATCCTTTTGGGCCAATAGTGTTTGTTCAGTGATGCAAATTAATGTTAGTAATGTCAAAGACAAATCTCTAGGACAATGTACCTTTGTAAGGCGATTCTACACATAATGAATTCTGGTCCAAAAGCATGAACAGCCGAAAGCCAGGTACTGAGGATCCTGACCATGACACAACCCCTGGCTTTGAGGCAGATGTTCACACTGACCACCATACTGTCCCTGCTCTCTCTTGCAGGTAACTGAGAGCTTACTGTACACTTCACTAGGCAAGTTGACTGATATTAAAAAGGCCAGAAACTTGAGTCATTTTCTTAGTCTGAGTAATCTCTCTGTAGCAGGCCAGATTCTCTCCATCTGAAACATCTAAGTGGGCAACATTAATCATCTGGGAGGGGTGTGGCATGTCCTGAAATTACCTCAAAATTTACTTTGAATTAGGGCCCAGAGACTTAATTCCATAGTAACTTGGCAGGTTACTGACAGGTATTTTCATGTGTTTGGGATGGTGACAAGACTGAGGCTGTATTAAGCATTAGGCAGGGAAAACAGCAGCATTCTCCTCCAGCACCGCTAGTGACAGTCCTCAGTAACAGCAGTGGCAACACAGGGTTTTGCTTTTGTTTTTGAGGGAAGCAGTGGTGTGTCCATAATTCTAATAAAGAAAAATTAGATCAGGCTGTAGGGAACTGAGCATGGGACAAAACAAGAGAGGCAGGGATAAATGAAACTCACAGAGCTCTCTGCTTTCATCCAATGAAGTCATGTGAAAATTACTCAACCGTGGATTTGGGGTCAGGGATCTGTGCCACATCCATGTCTCCCAGAAACATTAAAACAAAGTCTATTATTCCTACTTAAAAAACCAGTCCTCTTCCTGAGAACCCTTATTTTTGAACTAAACTTCTCATTTGTCTACATAATTCCTAGGTCTGTCTGAATGCTTGAAAGCTGTCTCTCACTACTAAGCACTCAATAAAAAACCAAACAGATAGAAAAAACAACTATGTATCTCTAATCTTCACTTTTGCTTACCTTTAAAAGCCTAACTTTTAAATGTAAAAGTACTTATCTTTTTAAAACAAGGTTTCAGATGCTAACACTTTATGAAAACAATTATATTCTATAAATCTGCCATTAAAACATTCCTTACATATATTACTAGCCTAAATAAAGCTTAAATTCAGAATAACAAGTTCTTAGAATGAATAGATCTTGCTTTATATAAGACAAATGTGCTTTTAAAGGTGAATAAAGCGGCTAAACTCGAAGCTTCTACCCCATTAAACTAGGCGGGAAAGAGGCAATGTTTAGCATCAACAATACTAGACTAGCTATTAATGAGTTTCCTGGCTTAATAAAGTCACACCAATTATTATCTGTGCACTTTCAGAAATGACGGGCATTCAGCTTGCTTGGCAGAGCACTCTAGATAAATGAAAAAAGGATTTTCTTTTCTGAGAAAGTGGATATTGAAGAATTATTAACATCAATAATAATTTTAAAACACAGACACAGAAAAGTAGGAATGAAATAGGTTCTGAATCCTTTGATAGCATAACAGAAATAAACCATGTATTCAGGAAAGAAATGCAAATGAACACCTCATTCGGGCAAAAACGTAAACTTAACATAAGCAATGAACTTAAAATAAAACCTTGGTGAAATTTCATGATGTGAGCCAGGAAACGGAAGCTATAAAATCAAACCGTGCCATTATTTTTTAGTTTAATTTCCTATTCTCTATTAGCAGTACAAATACCTTATTTTTTTATTTGAAACCGTATTAACATATAAAATGCATTAGTAGGGAGTAAAATCTCAAATCTTTTCAAACTGCATGCAATTACACACACTCATGATTTAATGGGGTTATAAATGTTTCTGGTATCCAATTTAAAGCTAAGCCTCTAGTGCAGAAGCTTCAGATTGCTGATGTAAGGCATGAATGGAGTGGGCAAAAGATTCCTTGTTATATTTTCTCAAATACCTGAGTAGTTTTTTGGGTAACAAACAATGTGTCAGGTACTGTGAAGACAGAGAGAAGAGCAAAACACAGACACTGGCAAACTTGCAAACCATACGGTATGGGCTATTAAAAGAGTCCATCAGTAGACTCAAACAAAAGTTGGAATTTTGGGAATAATTTAGTATATAAATATGATTTATAGATACCATCATTAAAATATTTTCAACTCTAAAAACAGTTATGCAGCAAATAATTCCTTTAGTAGGTTAGGCTACTATAAAAGCTTAAGATAACTAATTTCATAGAACATCTACCAAAAGACAATACAAATTTAATTTGATTTTGATGAGGAAAAAAATGAGTCTACCCCAAATACAGGAATCCTATTTACAACAAAGATTCTTGGAGCTTCCTTGAATGGAGTCAAGCTAGAACCTGGTGGGGGTGAGAAGGTTAAATAACTTGTGGGGGTGCTTTTGATTTCTCAGGAAATCTTCAAGACTACTTTACACTCTTCTCAAAGAGTAGTGCCATGGCCAGAGCTCCATGGTGGATGGTTTCCTCTCACACTTAATCTAAGTCATGAAAGGTTACTACCCTCTAAACATATTTGGCAATGGATGATGATAAATAGCATGAGAGACTGGCATATTGTAAAGGACCAACTTTATACTTGTAAAAGCCTCTGTCCATGGTACTAACAAAAACTTATTTATTAATGTGAGAGTAGAAGGACGATAAATCCAATTGTGTGCACTTCATTGCGTGCACACTCCTTTGGCATGTATGTGACTTTGTGCTTCAGATAGCAAAAGCAGAATACAACTGCCTCTATGCAAAAAGTGACTGCCACAGTCCCCCCTTGATTCTTCAAGAAAGCTTCCATATATAGAAAGAAGGCATTTCCATGTGACACAACAAAAATAGGGAGTGATGACGTGCATATCAGTAAGTAAAAAAGTTTCACAATTTTCTTCCTAGACAGAAACTCACCCCTTACCCACTTCCACATGGAAAGGGTCTTTCTGCTGCTCTTATGCTGAGAAATCAATCAAGGAGATCACCTTTCTCATAGGAGTTGTATGTCAGCAATGAGCATCTTCAAAGAATACAACATATTTATGTTTCAGTCTGAAGTCTACTGGGGGGCTGATACTTAAAAGTTCTTCTGAAACACAGTCCGAGGTCTCAGACCACAGATGCAGTCACTCCCTGAGACTAGGGACAATGGGGACACAGATGTTGCCTCCATGCACACAGATCTTCCTGGCCACTCTGCCTACTACACAGGCTAGCAGGTGCTCAGTGACCAAAACCCAGTGCATATATAAATACTGGATTTGAAGAAGCAAAGAATAGAGAGAGGGTTGTATTCACTCAGTAAAGAAAACCCTCAGGTTTGCTTTAAAAGATGAGTGTTGTTAGTGCAGGGCTGCCCATGTTTTAGGGGGCTTGCTTTATTTTTGTGTCGTACTCATAAGCCCCTTTCAGAAATTATAAGAGTTTTTAAAAAGGGAGTTTGCTATTGTTGTGACGTATCGTAAAGAAGTGGTAATATAAAAGATGCTGTATTTTATGTGACTGTTGTTTAAACTGTTGTACTTAAACTTAATCCATAATAATTTCATAACACTGACAGGCATGGTTTGACGTTCTCCCAGCTAACAAATGGTGCTTACTATTTAGTTCACATTTGCTATGGTGTCTGTGTCCCTTAGTGTGACATCAAGGTCCTCTTTAATTAGTTCTAAGTTTTTACCTCAGAAACTGCATTTCTCACTCCTCTTCCCCCAAATGTCTGCAGTCCCTTGAGTATGCCAGGCAGTTTTCCATTTCCGAGTCTCTTAGGCTTCCTGTCCTTGGCTATAGCCACCTTGCCACGCATCTCTGATGGCACTCACGCCACTTTCAGCATGACGGACTGTTCACACGGCTGACTTATTTTACCAGATAACGAGCTCCTTGGTGGAAGGGACTAAAGCTTAGTATCTAGAACAGTGCCTGGCACACAGTAGGAGTAATTTAATGTTCCAACAAATGACATTTATAATTGAAGATTTGTACTGCATTCACCCAACATCTGCCATGCATTACAGACTGTTTCAACATCCAGGAACCACCTCACTTCAATCTTCCTAACTGTAGAATTCTACATCAAAATATTTCCCTGACAAATGAGACATGCCCCTTCCAGCTGCCCAGAAAGAGAAAGGTGGTCTACAGTGTTTACTGAGTATTTCCAGGAGCCTCAGAGGACATTCTCCTCAAGTCCACACACACCCTCAAAGCCAGGATCAGAAACCTAGAGTCATGAAATTGTAGACCTGAGGTATCTTTTTTTATAGGGAGGGAAAGGGAACTAGAACACAACTTCCACATAGGGCTTTTGGTAGGTACATACTTGTATCTTATATTCTATCTGTCCCCACATCCACCCTGGCAGGGAGACCAGGGAACATAAAGGGTTTCACAAGCAGCCCTCACTTGTACTGTTAGACTGCTGGAGACATAAAAGTCACCTACTTCTTTCTGATCAAGTTGGAGAGAGGATTTTATTAAATCTCGGAGTGCAGTTAGCTGCTTCTTTTCTTCATCCTGGGTCTGTTTTATCTATGAAAGAAAAAATGACTTTCATTACTTATCATTTATGCTTTTATGAGCAGAGTTTAACTTATCCTAAAATACCACTCATCAAACAATTCTATTAGAGTTGGTTTTCTTATTAAAGTCCTTCACATTGCCTCATTCTTGGTATAAGAGGCATAGTCTTCTCATTATATGAAAGTACCACTGAAATTAGTGAATCATGCAACATCCTTTCCTACTAGATAACACATCTAGCCTAGACAATTAACTCTGAAATACTGTTCTAAACAAGGTTAAGGAATACTGAGATCATTTGCTTCTGGTTTTTAAAAGGGTGGCAATGGGAATACCATGATGTGATTATGAGGGGCCAGAGGAGAACCCTAAGAATGACTAGGAATCTAAAGGGCCAATGCATGTGTGAAGTTTACAAGGCGTGACATTGGAACCAGGCACTGGTTGGTGAGGCTTTTTAAAATCATTTAGTACTCAACTGCAACATGAACCATGTTAACCACTAAAAGAAAATCAGAAAAAAATTACAGCTATGTATTTTTAAAGTTATATAAGAATATGAAGTATTGTTTGTAACTCCAAAATCTTGTTTGAGGATATTTACTCATACTCATAATACAAACAGTTTTACTATTATTCATCACCAAATGGTTTATGGGCAACAAGTCTAGCATTTCTACGTATGAGGGGGACCCCCAAAAAACCAGAATTATTTTTTGGAGGGTGGGCACCTTGTAGTGCAGGCTCCCCCCGCTAGGTAAGTGTTCCAGGATCCCATCAGGATCAGTGTACCAGCTAGTGTTGTTGTAAGAGGCTGCACTTAGCATCAGCGAATTTTTTTGGGAGATTCTTTCAACCCATTTGCTATCTCATGATGGGTGATTTACAAGCACATCTGTCCATACCTTGCTTAGTGTTTAGCAGTCTTTGATCAAAAAACAGCATGACCCAGCCTTCCTATTCACTGGATCTTGCCCCACACAACTTTTTTTGTGTATGTTTCTCCTGCGTAAAAAATGTCCTCAAAGGAAAACATTTTGTCAAGGAGGAAGAGGTGAAACAAAAATCGGCAGAAGCACTGAAAGGCATTCAAATTGACGAGTTCAAAAACTGTTTTGAGCAGTGGAAAAAGCATCTCAATAGGTCTACCACATCAAACAAAGAGTACTTTGAGGGTAACTGAAGTTTAAACATGTAAGAATAAATATACATTTTTAAATATATAAATTCCAGTTTTTTGGGTTTCCCCTCTTACACATTTAGTTTCATCCTCACCAAATTTTCCCTTCTGATTTCCTACTATAAAAGCAAAATCTAGATCCTAAAAAAAAGAGAAAATGCAAAGCAAGCAAAAATGTCCCATAAATCTGCCTATGCAGAGAGTCACTTAATTTCTATCCTTCCATCTTTCTGCAATTGCTTACCAAAGGACACTCAAATGTGATGCTACTGAACTCTGAACAGAAAGTCATCTAGAAAAGAAGGTTAAATACTGTTCCCACCCCCACCTCCAACTCCTCTGAAGCCCCAAAAGGTTCTCTGAAATATGTGACCATTGGTGACTTCTCTGGGTTAAACTGAAGGGTTAGCTGCCCTAGGTTTACACTCATACACCACTTTACTTTTTCTGCTTTGAACTCCTTTTAATACAGATTTCAAATTTACTGATATTGACTCATAAAAGCAAGTTAAGCTGCATATATTTTATAAAGAACTTACATTATATAAATCAGCAGCCAGCTTTTCAATGTACTGTTTCAATTTATCAGCCGTTTTCAAGCCATCTTGAAAGAAACTACAATGGAAAACATCAGAGATTTACCAGCAGTATAAAAAAGAAAGGAACTATAATTACCTGCAAAATATGAAAATATCCATATTATATATTTACTCTCTACTCATTTATCTATAAAACAATTATTGAACTAATTTTGGTATTTTATACAGATGTACCAACATATAAATTATGACTCCCAATTGACTTTAGTGTGTGTAAGAAAGAGAGGGTTGGAATCTCATTCTGCCATCTAAGCTGGAGTGCGGTGGCATGATCACGGCTCACTGCAGTCTTAAACCCCTGGGCTCAAGCAATCCTCACATGTCAGCCTCCTGAGTAGCTGGACTACAGGCATACACTACCATGCCTGACTAACTTTTTTGATTTTTTTGTAGAGATAAGGTCTCACTGTGTTGCCTAGGCTGGTCTCAAACTCCTGTGCTCAAGCAATTTTCTTGCCTTGGTCTCCCAAAGTGTTGGAATTACAGGTATAAGCCACTGTACCCAGCCCCAATGGACTTTTTTTTTTTTTAACATTGTATATACATATATATGTG
Organism: Tarsius wallacei; assembly: GCA_963574415.1. NCBI lineage: Eukaryota > Metazoa > Chordata > Mammalia > Primates > Tarsiidae > Tarsius > Tarsius wallacei. The sequence goes on from CAUYQG010249427.1 coordinate 17,237, forward strand.
TGTACATATATGTTTGTGTATATATATTTTAATTTTAGATTCAGAAAGTACACGTGTATTCATTACATGGATATATTGCATAGTGGTGGAGACTGGGTCTCAGGTGGCCCTTGAAGGACATATGATGGAAGATATCACACAGACATTGCGAATTACAGTTGCAGTCCAAACACAGTGATTTCATAATGAGCACATCCATCTATATGCAGAATAATTCTTCCTGGTTTTGTCATATTTGAATTCAGAAGAGAGAGAAAGACATATTGACCTACAGAGTATCATGAGGTAGACCTGGACACCCTAAGAAAAATGTGACAGAATGAAGGCAGGAGAAAAAGTCAGCATTCATTCAAACATCCCTGTTACAACACATACTTGAAATACAGGATTTCAAAGCAATGGTGCCAATACATTTGGAAAGCTTTGTCCTACAACATATCTAGTAAGACTGCGTTAATTTACCCGAAAAATAAAGAGAGCTAACACTTGTGGAGCATTTGACACATTCCCAGCACGCGCCAAGTACGTCACACGGGTGATTTCATTTGCTCAGCCCTAAGGAATGATGTACTTCAATCGCATCTCCACTTTTCAGAAGGGTGAAGGGTAAGCAGAGGCACAGGGTGAGTACACAACTCGGTCAAGCTGCTCACACCAGACAGTGTCTGTGCCGGGACTGAGACTCAGGTATGCTGGATTCCGAAACCATGCTCTTAATCCACCAGAGGAGGGATTCCTGTCTCAGGTGGCACACTTCCACCCAGCAGCCCAGGCGATAACATCAGGTCAGAGAAACACACATGAAATCTCAGGAGACTGGTGGTTAGAATGCGCTGCTCTAATGGAAGCTTCTGGAACCAAGCCCCACAGCAGATCACCTCTCAGTGCACTATCTGTCTTGCTGTCCTCCCACAGACAAGGAGGATCTGGAGGATCGGGACTGCCTCCACTGTCACAGCGGCCCAGCACAAAGCAGATGCTCAGCAAGTGGCTATGAGTGAAGCAATACCTGGAAGTTTAAGGCCCATCTTGAGACACATATTTTGAAATCTTAATATGTGTATTACGGCAACAATACATCCTATCAGAACTCGTCTTCAGAGTGATTAATGAAACCCTACAAGTTCCAACATTCTTTAAAGTTGGCATCTTTGGCAGAGAAACTTACTAAAATAAGAATGAGAAATGCTATCTTTAGAAAGTTTTTAATCAACAGGGACAGGAGAAAAGAGGACTTTTTGGTTAACCACTGAAGTGAACCACACATTTAAATCCTCATTTTCTAGCATCCAGGTTTTCATCACTGCCTATGGGGATGCAAGTTAAATTTATCAGTACAGAATTAAATAACTTTTATGTTATAGCCCTAGAATGCATTCTTAGTTTTATCTCCTTTCATTTTCCCTTAAAAATTCTAAGCTCTAGCCAAGCTACATTATTTCTAGTTGTTTGTTCTTTTTCAAACCCATCTCTGCCCACCCTAGCCTTTGTACACACTGTTCCCTCTGCCTGGAATGCCCCTGCCCTCTATACATGCCTGTCAAACTCTCTTTCTATCCAGACTCAGCTCAGTTGCTACCTCCCCGAGCGTCTTCCCTAGAGCTGCCAGGCAAGGGGAAGGCCTTGTTGAGTCCCCGTGTCTAGGCTCAGTACCAGACCTAGAGGCTAGCAATGTTCTGCATAGAGCAGGCTGTTTATAAACTTTAACCGAAACCTCATCTTCTACATTAGGGAAGGGGTGTATGCCAAGAAGGGAGAAGTATGGCTATATAGTTAACCACAGCACAATCAATTTTGGCCTCTTATGTCAGACTGAATAATTCTGAAGGTAGAGCACTTCAATGTAAGACGGATGCTGCCAGGACTTCTTACAACAGAAGAAGCGCTGGTTTGGGGCTCAGATAATCATGACCAACAGTCTGTGTTCTATGATACAATAGCTACGGGATCTTGGCAAGTCATTTAATGTGTCTCAGCTTCAGTTTGCTCATGTGCAAATGGGCAAATCACACAGGCAGCAAATACGAAACCACGCGGTAAGGTGTGGAACGGCAAGGATGTGCCGGGGAAGAGCTGATGCTCCTCCCAGGGCCGCGGAGGCTCATCACATAAGGAGCTATTTTCTTTCCAGAGGAATACAGATGCTTCACAGATATTTCTGAAAAGATGTTTCATTTTCACTTTCAACATAAAGGGAATTTAATCATCATGTTTAAAAAGAAAAGTACGTTTAAAATAGAACACCCTAGATCTGTGTTTTCCCATATGCTAGCCACTAGTTAAATGAGGCTATTTAAAATAAATAAATTAAAACATCAGTTCCTGAAGCCTCACAGGGCGTGTTTCAAGTGCTCAACAGCCACATGAGGCTAGTGGGTACCATGCTAGACATCAAAGAATGTGAATATTTCCGCCTCTGCAGAATGTGTTCCTGGACAGTGATGCTCTAGCTAAAGAACATGCAAGGAACTCAAACGCACCAAAAGGAAAAAAACAAACAGCCCCATTAAAAAGCGGGCAAAAGACACGAACAGACACTTCTCAAAAGAAGATATACGGGCAGCCAACAGACACATGAAAAAGTGCTCAGTCTCACTCATCATCAGAGAAATGCAAATCAAAACCACACTGAGATACCATCTAACCCCAGTAAGAATGGCCATCATTAATAAAACAAACAACAACAGATGCTGGCGAGGATGCGGAGAAAAAGGAACACTTCTACAATGCTGGTGGGAATGCAAACTAGTGCAACCTCTTTGGAAGACAGTGTTGCGGTATCTCGAACTAGAAACTGACCTTCCATATGACCCAGCAATTCCCCTATTGGGATATATCCAGAGGAACTCAAATCATTCTACAAAAAAGATACCTGCACACGTATGCTTGTTGCAGCTCTATTCACAATAGCAAAAACATGGAGCCAACCACGTTGCCCATCGAAGCTGTACTGGATTAAAAAAATGTGGTACATATACCCAATG
>CAUYQG010249428.1:0-12033 GCA_963574415.1 Tarsius wallacei
TGGTGTTTTATTCTTTTTATACATTGTTGAATTACTAACATTTTGTTGAGGATTTTTGCATCTAAATTCATGAGAGATATTGGTCTCTAGTTTTCTTTTGGTGTTATCTGTTGGTTTTGGTATCAGGGAAAAAGAATTAGGAAGTATTCTTTCTTCTTTCTGGAAAAGGTTGTGTAAAATTGTTTATTTGTTTGTTTCTTTGTTTTAGATATGGAGTCTCACTCTTCATCCAGGCTAGAGTGCTGTGGTATGTTCATAGCTCACTGCAGCCTTGAATTCCTGGACTCAACCTTTTCTCCCACCTCAGCCTCCCAGGTAGCTAGGATTACAGGCTCAAGTAAATGCACCTGGCTAATATTGGTCTTAATTATTTGAATGTTTGATAAAATTCTTCAGTGAAATTATCTGAGTCTGTAGAATTCTTCCTCAGTAACTTTTAAAATACAAATTCAATGTATTTAGTAGTTATAGGACTATTCAGGTTATCTGTCTCACTTTGTCTAAATATTGGTAGCTTGTGAAGTCTAGGAGAGAGAGGAACAAGAAAGTAGTTGGGTGAAGGCAACATTACTACAGTGGTAAGCAAACTACATGTAGAAGTCAACCTCAAGCTACACACTCCCTAACAGACCCACTTGCTTTTTTTCATCACAAAGCTTTCAAACTCACAGACTTTCTGAAGGACCTATTTTTGTGTTTGTGCTTTCTTTTTTAACACCACATGTGACTACACACTCAGTTGAGAGTAGGTAGCTGTGGCAGCAGCTGTCAGTATATATGTGTAGTTTGGAGGTCAGTCTCTGTTTTTATAATTATATTGTGTGCTCATACAGCCTGGACCAACAGGAGTCTGGCACACTGCCGAACTCTCAGTTTTGGGGCAGTTCCCTCTCCAAGGTATACACACACTTAGTCATGTAGAGACACTGAACAGTGACAGAATACCTGAGCATCTGTCCATTTCAAATGCCTCAAAAATCAACAAGTGCTTTAAAAGCCAGCCAGGTGCAGTGGCTCATGCCTGTAATCCCAGCACTTTGAGAAGGATCACTTGAGTCCAGGAGTTCAAGACTAGCCTAGGCAACGTAGCAAGACCTCATCTCTACAAAATAATAAGAATAAGAAGGAGAAGGCGAAGGAGAATTTAAAAATAAAAACAAACTCTAGGAAATTTACTCTTATTTTTGGAGTCAGGGTCTCACTCTGCCACCCAGGTTGGAGGGCAGTGGTACATGATCATGGCTCACTGCAGCCTCGACCTCCTCAGCTCAATCTTTCTGCCTCAGCCTCCCAAGTAACTGGGACTACAGGCACATGCCTCCCTGTCTGGTTAGTTTTTTATTTTTTATGGCTACTCAAAGCAATCCTCCCACCTTGGCCTCCCAAAGTACTGGGATGATAGGCGTGAGACACCAGGCCCAATCTATTTTAATTTGAGAATATTGATTACAAAAAGAAAAAAATGGCTGAAATATATTTCTCAGGAAACTGATCTAAATGTTAACAAAACTGTTGTTGATTATTGGGAGGAGCAAGGCCCCATTCCATTTCCTCCCTTCATCTGTGTCAGTGTTTTGTGGCCAAGCGTTTCTTAGCACCACACCCTTGGAACCATGGTCAGAGACTTTTCCAATGTCTCCAGCCTCTGTGACACCCATATTCCATAAACAGAGTTTAGTCACTCTATCCTTTGAGTTTTTAATCAGATAGTTGGCAAGGTTGCCATTTGCTGCTTACAAAGAATTTTGTCTTTGTTAAAAGCATACCTGTTGATTTAGAGTGGTCTTTTCACATTGGATTTTCATCCATAACCCTTTTTAGCAAATGGATACTACCCTTCAGAAGGGAGATTTGATTATCTACACTCATGAGGAATCAATTTTGTTAAGTCTGTTTGAAGAACACAAGACCTGAGGATGCCAACCAAATCCTCAGACCAGGTTCTGAGTGGTCAATAGACCATCAAATAATCAAGGACCCTAGCTGGTCACAAATACCAGCGAGGAACATCCAAACGTTATCCTGTCTCATAAACACTTATCCATTACTAATCCAGCTACTGGCCAATATATCTTTAAGAATAGAATCTAGTTTTCATAGGTCACCATAATGGGAACTTATTTTTAAGTTTTAGAAGAATAAGACACTGATGATTATTGTAATTCCAAATATCACATATTATAGGGTTTTGATCCTAGAATGTTGTACATTATAGGAATTTGATTACCATAATACCAGATAATTGCCAACATGTATTTTATTCACCTTTCTGTCACTGTATTTAAGATATTTACAAAATGAATATTTAAATCAGGGATTCACTTCAAATATTTTTATTTAGACTAAATACGCTCTTTCCCAGACAGATTTTTTTTTAGTGTTGTTTCATAAAATGAAAGGGAAAACAGTGATGCATTTGTCGTTGAATTTTATGAATACGTTTATTATCAGATAAGCTTACAGCAACTGAAAGTGTTCAACATATTTAGGAATGACGACATGAGAAAGCTGAATTCACTTTATCATCTTGCAAGGTCTGGCAAGTGGAAAAAGACACCGTAGGTGTAAACCCAGTAGTCACAGCTGCTTAAGCCTAAAACTGCAAGACAATACTCCACATTTCTTCTTCCATGAAAACACGTAGCTTGCTTTGGGTGCTTTTTCTGTCTTGCATTTTGAGTTTCATGACTGTTTTCCAAGTCTGCTCTTTCTGTTCATATTATTATACCTTTCTATTCCATTGTGAAAAGCGATACGATCTGAAGTAGAAAGAGGCCTCTGATTTCCCCGGTGGGGAGGACACACTAATATATTGCATTATCCCTTAAGGCAGTGCTTCCCAAATGTCTTTGAGGGTAAGAATGCCTGAGACGCTTGTTAAAAATATTGATTCCCACTATTCACAACAGCAAAAACATGAAGCCAGCCCAGATGCCCATCAAAAGTGGACTGTATAAAGAAAATGTGGTATATATACATGATGGAATGTTACACAGTCATAAAGAGGAACAAAATCTTGGCCTTTGCAGCAGCATGGATGCAGCTGGAGACCATCATACTAAGTGAACTGCCACAGAAACAAAAATAACTGAATACCGCATGATCTCACTCATAAGCAGGCTCTGATCACTAGTCACACGAGCAAAATGATGCTGGACACTGCTAGGGGAGGAAAGATACGTGGCAACACATGAGGTACCAGGTCCATTACCAGGGGAGGGCCCGCTAGAATCCCAAACTTCAACTGCACGCAACTTACATATGTAGTGAATAATCCTCATTGGTACCTTACAACTCCAAAATAAATACATAAATATGCTGGTTCCCAGCATGTGCCTTTGAAGAGTCTGATTCAACAGGCTTCAGGTGAGGTACCCAGGGACCTCCTGTTTATTAAGCTACTAGAACATCGTGATCATCAAGATCAAGGCAGTTTAGGAAATGTTGAATTAAAGCAGGTTTTCACGCATAGCGGTTCAAGGACCACCTTTAAAGCATCAGGGCCACTGAGGGATACTGTGCCAGTTGTGCTCAGTGGGCGAGATCTGGGACTGAAATTCCACTTGCCCTGATTACCAAGAATTGCTCACTAGCAGGAGCGTGTAGAAACTGAGAAAGGAGAGAGAGCTTTTAACATTGGTCCACCCAGTCCACTGGGTGGCACCACGTGGCACATGTGCCAGCTTCTGGCCCCGATCAGAATGGCCTAGAATGTGGGTTGCATGTACAGTTCTTACCCCAGGTCTATTGAAACAACATCTTTGGATTGGTCGTATTTAAGCCATCTCCTCCCCACCCCCTCCCCACCCCTGCAACTCCCCACCACCGTGACTTCTATACATCAATAAGCTGCAGAACCACCAACAGCTTAGATCCACACACCCTTTAAATAGCAATCTTATGATAGATGTGACTCCATCTTCTTTTCATCCCTAATCTTTGCGGACTTTTCAATCTAAATCAGAATCAGGTAGCAATGAACAGAAATTAGAAAGGAACCTGAGTCCGGGAGTGGTGGCTCAAGCCTGTAGTCCCAGCACTTTGGGAGGTCAAGGTGAGAGGATTGCCTGAGCCCAGGGGTTCAAGACCAGCCCAGGGAACTTGGCGAGACCTCATCTCTACGGTATATCAAAAATTAAGCTGGGCATGGTAGCGCCTGCCTGTAATTCCAGCTACTTGGAAGGCTGAGGCGGAAGGATCGCCTGAGCCCAGCAGGTCGAGGCTGCAGTGGCTGTGATTGTGCCACTGCCCTCCAGCCTGGGCAACAGAGTGAGACCCTGACACAAAAAAAGACAGAAAGAAATAGAAAGGAAGGGAAGGAGGGAGGGAGAGAGAGAGAGAGAGAGAGGGAGGGAGGGAGGGAGGAAGAAAGAAAGAAAGAGAAAGAAAGAAAGAAAGAAAGAAAGAAAGAAAGAAAGAAAGAAAGAAAGAAAGAAAGGGACCAGAGACTCTAGTGCCTTAATAGTACAACCTGAAAAAAAGTCCAAAGTTTATAGATCCTCAGTTCCTTGGGCCAAAAGGCACTCTAAATTCCCCATGCCTCTGGATCTGGGTCTGCTTATAATAAACATGCTATACCTCAACTGTGACTCTCTATCCTGGAGGTCAACAACCACTGCTCCAAACTGCACTGTGATGTTAACCCAGAACCTGTGTCTCCCTCACTTTCCTCTTAGTTTCCATGCTTTCCTGGATTCTATTCTTTATGTTTCAACCATACTACAACTCATGTCAAAGTTCTATTCTCTATTGATTTTGCAAAGTTCCTGAACCCAATCATCTCTGCTATTTCATCTGCTGCATTGCTTTCCAACCACTGATTCTCTCTGTAGCCCTTCCTCCCCACTTCCCTGACTTCTCACCAGCTGATTGACCCTTATCCACCCTCAGTGCCAAGGACACACCCTTGGGACACATTGGCTTCCTTCCTGTGGGACAGAACAAACACCCTTGGGTGCCCACAACTGATTAGGCTCCACTGGGGCTACTCAGGTTCAGATATTTGGAAACAGGTTTTCTTGATTGTTTTTAATTGACTTTTTTATTTAGTTCTGTGACTTGTATGTTGCTGCACTCATCTGAGTCCGGTACATTTCACAAGGTGCTCTCTGATTTAAGTCTCGGGAAGTGAGGCAGGAGAAAGTACAAATTGAGAATCAGCACAAAACTGAATGAAATCCACTTCAGATTTGCCTATAAGCCTTCCATTGTGATTTGAATGCTGCTTCCCCTTTCTTAGAAGATTTCTTAATATTAGAATTTTAAAAAAATTTATATCTAAATTATTCCCCCCAATCCCTTGCTTTCTAAAACAGTGACTGAGATAGGCGTGGTAGCTCACATTTATAATCTCAGCACTTTGGGAGGTGGAGGTGAGAGGATTGCATGAACTCAGAGGTTGGAGATCAGCCTGGGCAACTTGGTGAGAACTTGTGTCTACAATAAAGCAAAAAATTATCTGGGCATGGTGGCGTGCACCTGTGGTTCCAGTTACTTGGAAGGCTGAGGTGGAAGGATGGCTTGAGTCCAGCAGGCTGAGGCTGCGGTGGTTATGAGTGTGCCACTGCACTCCAGCCTAGGCAACAGAGTGAGACTCCCATTCAAACAAAAATTGTGAATGTCTAGAAGCGCTTGTAGTTCTGCCTACTTTGAAACACAGTGAGGGATCGCCTTCCCTTTTCCAAATTCCTTCTTCATGTTATTGGTTACTGCTGTTGCTGCTATTGGTAACCGGGTTCCTTCTACTCCAGAGTTCAGACAAATGTATTAGACATGTCTGGAAAACAAAACATTTTACTTATTGAAGGGGCCAGTCTTTAATGTGTTTTTGCTTGGCCTCATATAACAGGAGCCATAAATAATATAGCAGGAGATCACAAATAATTCCTTAATGTTTTTAAATAGCATTTCAGAGGTTAAAAAAAATACTTGGAGGAAATAATTGGTTAGGAGGAAAAAAATACTGCAATCTTCTGATTCTTTCTAGAAGCAACAAAGACAGGATAGAGCTATCACTTAATTAGCCTTTGATAATTTGAAAGTGATCATTTCTGAAAGTTGAGGGATATGTGTTATCTATTCAATATTATTAATGAGGTACACCATTTTCCTCTATAATATATAATAATAAAGTTGTAATCTTACAAAACAATTCTTTTCCCTATAAAATCCACCCCCACACCTAGTAATCGGTCCTGATTTTCTACATAATTCGAGGGACTTGAGTAATCATTGCTAACTCTACTAGATAGCATCAAACATCTCATGATACAAATGTCCTGAAAAGCTTTTCTCCTTGATACACTTTCAGTGGCCTTGGGTATTGAGATCAATGAGTGAAAACAAACTCTTAGATTTGTTTGAATCTCTCTGAAGAACAGAACCACCTGACACTAGACAAGTTTCTATGCACAGCTAAAGGGACCAACTCCCATAAGAAGAATGACACACCAGTGCAGGGGGGTAATGTCGCAAAGGAAGAGGAAGTTTAGGCCACATCCAGTCATGGTGTCATCAGCCTCAGAGGAAGGAGATCAACCTATGCAAATTGCCAAATGAGGTTTGGTTTCCCAGTATTGTTTTCCTCACCTGTGTTTCTTTGTCTTTCACTGTATTGAAAGCTACCCAGAGAAAAAAGGGACATTTCTCTCTTATTTATAACACAGAAGAAAAAAAGGAAAGAAGGAAAAGTCCTTCTCTTACTCAGAGAATGTGGAAAATATTGAATTGCTGTCCCACATTGTGATGGTTTGGGTTGAAGGAGAAGAGAAGCAGGATACTGGTGAGCCACGGAACTCATGCCATAGAGCATGGTTCTTGATATGTCATTTAGCTTAGTGTTCTGTCTTGGAGGGAAATTAAATCAATGCTTGAATATTAATAATTCCCGCTGGGTGCAGTGGCTCAAGCCTGTAATTCCAGCTTTTGAGAAGGCAAAGAGGGAAGATTACTCGAGGCCAGGAGTTTGAGAACCTGTCTCTACAAAAAAAGAAATTTAAAAATAAAAAATTGACTGGTCATAGTGGCACTTGACCATAGTTCTGGCCACTTGGAAGACTGAGGCAGGGGGATCGCTTGAGCCCAGGAACTCAAGGTTACAGGGAGCTATGATTCTGTCACTGAACACCAGCCTGGGTAACAGAGTGAGATCCTGTCTCAAAAAAAAAAAAAAATTCTCTAGAGTGGATTCATAGCAACATAATATTTGAAAACTAGGATTTACATCTTGAAAGCTTCCGAAAAGTGATGTTGATTTGTTAGTTAAAGAAGAAAGTCAGGAAATAGATGAGCATATTTTGATTAAGGAATTTTCTAGAGTTTTGGGTAGGCTTGAGTTTTTGTTTTCCTCTTTAAGTCCCAAGTGTAAAGACATACAGACTCAAATCTTAGAGGTTGTGGGGAATGAAATAATGGAGAACTAATGCCTACTGTCAGGATTCTGGTTCAGATAACAATTCAAAGTTTATTATAAGCTCATAAACATCTGGAATCCACCAAAGTGGACTGGTACAGTTGCAAGAAAGACTCTCATGAGATTTTTCAGAGTTACTTCCTGACCTACTCAAGACATGCATGTATGAAGTATTTCCCTACTTTTGTTTCAAGGGGAAATGGCATGTGTAGGAATGATTGGAATGTAGAATGAGAAAACATACCTCATACATTATTATTAGATGATTATTTCCATAGGCCTCCAATAGCTTTCTCCCTTTTTTAATATGTTTATACATATATAAATGTGTGTATGTATATATATTATATGCATATGTATGGTATATGTGTAAATATATTTTATATGTGTGTAATATAGATGCTATTATATAGTGAAATATGTGTGCAATATATATGTATTATATATTAGATATTATACGTGTGTGTGTGTGTATATATGTATATATACATATATATATGTTTTCTTTTTTAGAAAAAAAAGAGGGCAAAACATTCTGGTATACAGAGATACAGATATACAAATGTTATAATTTTTTTGTATTTCAGGAAAACTGAATACAGTAGCAATATATATGAGGAAACATGATTTTATCACTAGCAAAACTCTCTATAGGAAATTATAAGATTTTAAAGATTTGTTTCTGTGTATCTTAAGACCGAATACACCAACTGGATTAACAGAGGAAAACATAGATAAGAATAACATTTAGAATATCTGTGCTTTTCTCCAGGGAAAATTACTTAGTACTATAAAGCATTGCAAATATTAACATTTTTAGTTTACAGGGAAAGCTTGAAATTTATACCAGAAGTTTCAAAGACCAACTTCTGAGTCTTGAACTTTTGCCAATACACTCCATTTATTTTTGGCTCTGTGTGTGTGTACAGTTTGCTTACACCAAGTTTTATGTAGGCTTTGATTTTTATACAAAATATCCACCTAGCACTCCTAATGAAATCTCCTCTCTGACAGGTTAGTGGCCACCCCATTGCGGCTGAACATTTGTACCAGTTGACTCATTTTAAAGAAACATAAAACCAGTGATGGCAAGGAAGGGAGCACACACACAGTGTTGGGACCTCATGTCACAGCAGAAATGATTCATCAGTAGTGCAGTCAGAGTTCCCAGAGTCAATAAATTCCATTTTACCACTGTACTGGGAGATAAGGATATAGCTGCTTTTTTAAAAATTAAGTTTCAAAATGTTGACATCATGTACTTGGTAATATCTTTGAAAGCAATGTATGGACACACACACATAATGTACTCTATCCTTCCTAGTCCCTAGAATACTCGATGGGAGATCTTATAAATGAAGTGCTCCTCAGGGCCAAACATGTGTATAAAAGAATGATAAAAAAACAAAACCTAATTATAAGGCCTAATCCTATCTAGTTATTAAAGGGTAAAGAAACTTGTAGAAAAAAGCAAAAGTAGTCAAACTCTAATTTTATTTTTTGTTTTTATTTCTTTATTTTAAAGATGTGGGTACAGTTCAGGGTTAGGTAAACAAATGTTCATTATGCAGGTACCCTTGTTGATGAGGTGTGCCCCTCCTTCCCCTAGCAGTTTCCCTCAACTGCCAATCCCCCCCCCCACCGCCCCGCAGTTTCCCACTACTGCCAATCCCTTTCTTATAGTATTATGATAATTGCTTTTATTTTATTTTAAATTTGCTGAGTCCAGTGATTAAATCTTCTAAGGTAAAGTTTGAATGGTCCTAAGCACCTTGAATTTAATGAATGTCAGGTCGTGGTTGATAATTTATTCAACAAACATATGAAAGAAGCTTGAAAACAGAAAACCGTAGTGATTTAGTTTATCTTCCAAAAGGCGTGGGGGAGGGTGCTCAGAATTATTATTCAAGTAATGACTTCCACTTAGATAAGAAAGAGATCTGAGAATGTGTAACCAATCTACTGGACTCCAGGAGAGCTCTAAGCAAATTCTGGCCAATCATTCAATTATCGGTTATTAATTAACTGTTTATGTGGCAAGTACTATGCTAGGTAATGGATATATAAAAAAATAAAGAACTGAGACAAGCATGATCCAGTACGACTGAGCATGTGACAAATTATTATAATATGCGGTGCCAAGGGCCATAGTAGTGGTATTTAATGACTGCTCTAAGAGAATACAGGATCACAAGATAGTACTTGCCTCAGAGAACTGAAAAGGGCTCCATCAGTGAGGTGACTTTTTTTTTTTTTTTTTTTGAGACAGTATCTCTCACTGTTGCCAACGCTAGAGTGCAGTGGTGTGATCAAAGTTCACTGTAACCTTGCACTCCTGGGCTAAAGGGATCCTTACGCTTCAGTCTCTTGAATAGCAAGGACTACAGGCATGCACCACCATGCCAGGCTACTTTTTTTAGTGGAGGTGGGGGCAGGTCTCTCTATGTTGCCCAAGCTGGTCTCAAACTTCTGGCCTCAAGTAATCCTCCCACCTCAGCCTCCCAAAGCATTAGGATTACAGGTGTGAGCCACTGTCACTGGCCAGTCAAGGTGGTCTTCAAAATGGGTCTTGAAGGAAGAGTAGGGATATTCCTGATGAGGAAAGAGCTGGTCATTCCAGGCAAGGGGACCAGTCTGAGTCAAGATATGGAGTCCTAAACTCACCAAATCTTTTAAGAAAGCTTAATGTCTCTGGAGTGTAGTTTGCTTGTAGGTGAGTACGGGGTAGGAGATGAGATATGTAGATAGAGTTTCCTGCTGTTTTCCTGCATTATTTATGTATACTCTTTTAGTTTATAAACTTAGACTAAATGATCCCTAAGTTTCAAAATTCTATGATCCTGTGAAATTTGGGGGGCAAAAATCTGTTTTTAGTTGGAAGAAAAACTCTGGGGTGAGCAAGGGTGTGGGATTGTTTCCATGAAAATGAAGATCTGCAGCTGCCTCACACAACTACATTAAACGGAAAAGAAAAAAGAAGACTTTTTATTCTTAGCACGTCTTCTTGAAATGTACCTCTAACCACTATTTGGAAGGAAAATAACAATTTTTCTTTCAATAACAGATACATTACTCTTCCTTTTCTTTTTTAGACTCCTTGGCAAGTGGAAAGTTCTTGTCCTGATGTCATTCTTAGACAGAAAAGTGTGTGCTTTAAAACCAGGCAATCTACTTCTAAGAACAGGATGAAGACCTGTGTGTTGACATTTATAGAGATGCATAAATGCAGGGAACTTAGTGCCCAAGTCCTGGTTGAAATTGTCTTATGACAAGGTTCTTTGCAGAATTCAGAAACCAAACTGGACCTCAAGTTACTGGGATGAGAGGAATTACCTATAAAATGGGTATCCTGCTAAATAATGAAAAATAAATAAATAGAAAATAACTATTCCTTACATAACGTACAACCTCAATTAAAAACATGAAAGTTGAAAAAATAAGATGGGCTTATAAAAGATGAAAGACATTTGGAATTTTTTTCAATATTTCATGTTGAAAATTACTATGAGCACTCATACTCGAGAAGAAAATTAACTTGTTGATTATTCAAAGAATTGCACTGTAACTCATAAACACAGAGACTGTGGCTAAACTTTAAATTTTCACTCGTAGACAAAGCACCAGGAAAACAGAATTGCTTGTTTAGAGTATAGTTTTACAAAGTAGTTAAAGAAAATCAGAAAATAATTATTTGGTTTTTAAAAACTTAAATTTTAGCTAATTTTCTTTATTTTTAGTCTCCAGAGTCTTAAAGAGTACCTAAGACATTTTGCCTCTTTGAGATTGTAATTGGAGACCACTGATTGCTCTGACATAAGCGACTTCACCCAAACACCTTTTCACACTGTCTGTAATGGAAAAACACGTCCTCAGGAGACTTTTGTGTTTTCCTGTTCTGACACCTTTGCTGCAGCCTGTCCCCTTACCCTCTTCACCTGCCCAAAGCTTAGCTACCCTTTAAGATCAAATTCAGACCATCTTCCCTTAAAATGTCCACTTGATCATCTCTGCTTGAATAACTGCTTTCTGTTTAGAAATTCTTCATTACCTATTCCCCATCACTGAACTGGCAACTAACCCCATGCCAGTTCTTTTATTATTATCCTGAACTCTTGTATTGGTGACACTAAGTACATTCAGGTGTTTGTGCCTAGTCTTCTGAACAAGGTCATTGCTCCTTGAAAACAGAGACCTTTTCTTCTCGGCACTTCCACAGAGTTTAAGCTCAGTAAATATTTGTTGATTTGAATAATTGGCTAATTCAACAAACATTTACCAGGCAGCTACCATGTGAAATGAACTAACATAGACCCTGTATCTTTTTCCAGGCTTGTCATAAAGGCTGCCAGCAAAAAGTAATTCAAGTTAAAAAAATTTTCAGCCCTTATAGATGAGTTACTTATTTCTTTAAGTTAATGATTTGAATATTTATATTTGGCAAAAAGAAGAAGAAAAGGAGGACGAAGAGTAAAAGAAGGAGGAGAAGCCGGGCTCGGTGGCTCAGCTTGTAATCCCAGCACTTTGGGAGGCTGAGGTGAGTGGATTGCCTGAGTCCACGGGTTCGAGACCCGCCTGGGCAACTTGGCGAGACCGCATCTCTACAATAAAAATCAAAAATTAAC
>CAUYQG010249435.1:0-18336 GCA_963574415.1 Tarsius wallacei
TTGTTTGTTTGTTTTTTGATTTATTGTAGAGATGAGGTCTCGCCTGCCCAGGCGGGTCTCGAACCCGCGGGCTCAGGCAATCCACTCACCTCAGCCTCCCAAAGTGCTGGGATTACAGGCTGAGCCACCGAGCCCGGCTGAACATTTCTTATTTAGGCTGCATGGAGTGGGAAGCTGAAGATACAGTGGTGAGTTAGACACTGATCCTACTTTAGAGGCTAATGACAGGTAAATAAGTAAAATTCAGTATAGTCAATTACACTTATATACCATGATGGGGGATATGCTCAGAGCACAAAGGGGGAGCACCCAACACAAACAAAAATTAGAAAGAACAAGGTAAGATTCAAAGATTCAAGGAAAAGTATTTTAGGAGGAGGTGGGAGGACGGTTGAAGGCAAAAAGGCAGAGAGGGAAGAAGAAGCGTTTTTGGCAGATAAAACAGTAAGTTTGAAGACTTGGAATGAAGTAGCAAGATGTCTGACCAACTGACTGGAGTACTCTGGCACCCAGTAAAGTAAGTGTGTGTGTGTGTGTGTGTGTGTGTGTGTGTGTGTGTGTATGTGTACTCTGGCACCCAGTAAAGTAAGTGTGTGTGTGTGTGTGTGTGTATGTGTGTGTGTGTATGTGTGTGTGTGTATGTGATATAAAAAAAAAATGAGGCCAGAAAGCAAAGTCAAGAACACTAAGGGGCTAGTAAATCAAGGTAAGTAATCTGAACTTTATCCTGAGGCATTAAACAACTACTGAAAAAAAAATTTTTTTTGAAGCAGGATTTATTGAAAAGACAGAAAAGCTCTCACAGGGGAAGAGGACCCGAAGGGGTTGCCCTGAAATGTTTTAAATCAGAAAGTGACATGATTTTCCTGGTCAATGGAAACATCCCTTGAGTTGTCTGTTGCAAAGGAAAGGGAGTTTGTAATTCTCTTGCATTCCTGCATCAGAGACAACCTTCAAAATAGATACTTAAGGTTTTACATTGAAAACAGTAACTTCAGCCTGGGTGAGACTCTGACCCATTCCCCCCACCGCCCCCGCCAAAAGAAAATAGGAGCCTATCGTATTTTCCTATTTTACTAAAAGTTCCAGTTAGGTCACTAGCAGCCATGAGACCATCACTAGAACTGAGCGATTCTGAGCCAAGTTAAAGAGGGTTAGGCTCTTTTGTTTCTACTGTAGGTGTTTTCACCCCTTTTCTAAAGCCTATTATCAATTAACTATAAAATATGAGGAACACAACAGTTTGTCAACATTAGTAATAAAAGTATACGATTAGCAGACGATAAAAGAATTCTATCCACAGTAAGTTTATATATAACATGTTTGTCTGAACGAATTTGGTATTTGATATATACTGCCTGAAAATACTAGCCCAAGTGCAGAGATCATGTTTTCCCAGATTCTTCCAGACTGAAGTAATCAAACTTTATACAGTTGTATGCACCAAAAAGAAAAACATAAACAAAAGTGACAAATACAGCCACACCCCTCTCCCTCACATGCTTTATGCCACTTTTCACTAAAAAAATATACATACATACCTCCTACATAAGCCTCGCACAGCAGGAACATCTAACAGGGTTGTTTTTCACGGAAGAAATGTTTCATCATCATCATTATTATTACTATTATTACTACTACTATTTATTGTAGAGACGAGGTCTCGTCAAGTTGCCCAGGCTGGTCTCGAACCCTTGGGTTCAGGCAATTCTCTCGCTTCTGCCTACCAAAGTGCTGAGATTACAGGTGTGAGCCACCAGCCCGGCAGGAATGGTTTTAAATCTCTGCACTTATGTCCATAATAATTGGTTAGCAACAACACATTTGAACATTTGATTAATTCAGAGTTCATACTTTCCCAAATTTTGTGTGGATACAGCGAGAAAAGGTGTGTAGTAATAGAAGATTCTAAGCAGATGAACCCAAAGGACTTCCCCCTCAACAGGGACAAAAGAGAGTTGCCAGAGGGCTCCTCATTATGCTAATTTCATGTGCCCCTCCCTTCCAAAAACATGTCATTAAAATATTTGACATGATAATTACTGTCTTTGAAGAGTAAATGACAGATCTCTGGATTATTTTTGATGGTGCTGTGGTACTCCTGACCTAGGCTACCATCCTCCTCTCTTCTGCTGGAGCCAGTCATGTGGGTGTTGGTCATGTGGGAAACCTAAAGGGACTGGCTGGTAGAGCTGCCTAACTAAAGCATGAGACTGTTCTAGTCGTAATTTTCATTCTGCCATTTCAGGGAGAGAAGCACCTTAATAGCTTATTCCTCACGCTAAAAACCTCAGTAAAACTAAAACTAAACTCAGCAAAAAAAAAAAAAAAGGTTGCAGCCTTTTTCAGAGAGAGAATTCTGATGCCATTCTATTTTAGTTTTTCTTTGTACCTTGCTCTAATACTCAAACCAGAAAACCCTGATTTATAGTATTTCCCCATATCCGTGGTGTACACACACCATCATGACCAATTATAACTACCAACGTGATGTCACGGAAGGTGGAGTTGAAATGTGCACAACTGCAGATGAACATAGCTGAGACTCACCAGACAACTCTCACCAGTCGAGTCGCCCCAGCTAAGAATCCAGTCATAGTGGAGCAAATAGGAGCTGCTTATACTGTGCAACACCCACATTCCTGACTCCTAAAATTGTAAGCATAATAAAACAGTTGCTGTTGGGTTTTTGTTTCTGTATCAGAATCTCACTGTCACCCAAACTGGGGTGCAGTGGCATGGTCCTGGCTCACTGCAGCCTCAAACTCCTGGACTCAAGCGATCCTCCACCTCAGTCTCCCAACGTGCTGGAATTATAGGTGCCTGTCACTATGCCCAGCTGATTTTCTTTTTGATTTTTTGTATAGATGAGGTCTTGCTCTGTTGCCTAGGCTGATCTCAAACTCCTGGCTGGAATTACAGATGTGAACCACCCAGCCCCTCCACAGTTGTTTTTGTCACTTTTTAAAAAACAACAGTTTTATTAAGATGTAATTCACATACCATAAACTGCACCAATTTAAAGTATACAGTCCAATGGCCTTTAATATTCAGAATTGTGTATCCATTACTGCAATCGATTTTAGAGCATTTTCATCACCCCCTCAGTCCCATCCCCCTTAGCTGTCGCCCCCCCCCCAATTCTTCCATCCCAATAGGCAACCAATAATCTACTTTTTTGTCTCTTAGAATGTGGTCCTTTGTGACTGGCTTCTTTCACTTAAATAGTGTTTTATTTTTATAGGGTCTCGCTCTACCTCTCAGCCTGGAATGTAGTGGTGTGATCATAGCTCACTGCAGCCTCTAACTCCTGGGCTCAAGCAATCCTTCTGCCTCAGCCACCTAAATAGTGATGATAGGCATGTACCACTATGCCTGCCTAATTTTTAAAAACAATTTTTGGTAAAGATGGAGTCTGTGTTTTCCAGGCTGGTCTGGAACTCCAGGCTTCAAGCAATCCTCCCACCTTGGCCTCTCAAAGTGCTGCAATTACAGGTGTGAGCCACCATGCCCGTTACACCTATGTTTTCTTCTAAGAGTTTTACAGTTTTTGCTCTTACACTTAGATCTCTGATCCATTTTGGGCTAATTTCTGTGTATGTGTGAGGGGTCCAAGTTCATTCATTTGCATTTAGATATTTGATTGTTCCAGTAACATTTTGGAATAGACTGTGGTAAATAAACTGACTATAAACCCATAAATTGTTTTTCTTGGACTCTCAATTCCAGTCTATTGATATGTATGTTCTTGTACCCCTACACATTGTCTTGATTACTGTAGCTTTGTAGTAAGTTTTGAAATTGGGAAGTGTGAGTCCTCCAATTTTGTTCTTCATTCTCAGATTGTTTTGGCTATTCTGGCTTCTTTGCAATTTCATGTGAATTTTAGGATTTGCTTGTGAATTTCTGCAAAATGAGCTGGAATTTTCATAGGGGTTGCATGGGTCCTGTAGGCCAATTTTGAGAGTACTACCATCTTAAGTGTTCCAAGTCATTAATGTAATGTCTTTTTATTTATCTAGGTCTTCTATTTTTTTTAACAATGTTTTATAGCTTTCAAAGCCTAAGTTTTGCACTTCCTTTGTTCAATTTACTAGTATTTTATTGTTTTTGATACTATTTTCCTTAAGTTCATTTTCAGTTTACTTATTGCTTCTGTATAGAAATACACTTTTTCTTTGCTGATCTTGTATCCTGTAACCTTGAGGATATGGAACACCAATCATTCACTTATCCCTATGCCTTCATCTCTTAACTTTTCCCTACCTTATTCTCATTCTACTGCCTCTTTATTTAGTTTGGGGCCTCACCCCTACTGGCCTGGGCCTTTCCCATAAGCCTTTTAACAGAATATCCTGTGACTACTGAGCCCCCTGAAATTCCTCTTCCACACTACTGCCAGAATGAATGGTCTTAAATACAAACTTGCATGCAACTTACTGGCCTTGAATCACTAAATATTAATTCAAATCTAAGAACTTGGAATATTATTTTCAAAGCTCACAAAAATGTTTATTATTTGGCCCCTCATATACTTCTGTCACTTTCCAGTGTGCCTTTTGCTTTATACCACAAGCCTTCAGATACACTGGTTACTTTGCCAGAGCTACGTTTCCTCAACTAGCAAACTCCTACTCATCTTCCTCAACTTGGGTTACCTCTGTGAATCTTTTCTTTCTGGTCTCTTTCCACAGTCTGTTTAGATTCCTTCCTCTGTGAGACCATAAAGTCCTGTATTTCTGCATACTATTGAGCCTAATATACTATGCTGGTGTTGGAAATTTCTTAAGGGCAGAGACCAATTCTGACTGATTTTGGTATTCCTAATACCTAGCACACCAGTAAGTAGTGTCCAAATAAAAGAAGCAAGGGTAAGAAAACAAGGCTTGAAATGAAGCTTCTTAACTTCAGAGTCCAGTCTGAGGTTCCCTTCTTGAGGATGAGCCTGAAATTAGAACCATGTCATAAACTGATTCTTTATCTTGAAGCTTTCAATGATAACAGAAGGCAACTTTTTTTGAAATTCTGACTCTCATGAAAACATGTATCCCTGGAAAGCTATTTTCCAGGAAAATTAACCTCCTGTTTGTTTTAAGGATAATATTTGTGTGTGTGTGTGTGTTTGGGGGGGGGTGGATGTTAGCCTTCCACTTTAAGGAATTAAGGGTAGAAAGGAAGTCAATATCATCTCTTAATTAATTTTTAAAATCTATTTATTTATTTTTGAGTTGGGTCTTGCTCTGTGACCCAGGCTGATCTCGAACTCATGGGCTCAAGCAATCCTCTTGCCTCGGTCTCCCAAAATGCTGGCATTACAAGTTTGAGCCACCATGCCTTCATCTCTTAATTTTATCTTCAGATTAGGAGTTCTCACTTTGTGATCCTTAATATAGGGTGACCTATTTAATATAACGAGGAAGGATTTTCTGTATTACTCTTCTTACAGATTTTTTGTTTGATGGTTACATTTGAATAATGAATACCTTCCACCTATACAGTAAGGCCCCTACATATGAACGAATTGTACTCTGAGAGTGTGTTCGTAAGACCAATTTCTTCATAAGTCCAACAAAGTTAGCTTAGATACCCAACTAACATAATCAGCTCTATAGTACTGTACTGTATTAGGTTTATAATACTTTTCACACAAATACATAAAAAACAAACACACACACACAAAATGTAAATCTTACAGTATAGCATGGGACAATGTACACCAGATATGTGAACTCACATGATTGGACTTGTGAACACATATTTGCATCTTTGAAAGTTCACAACTTGAAGGCTCACAGTAGGGGACTTACTGTGAAAGAATGTACAGTGAGAAAAATTATCTAGTAAACTCTAACTAAAAACAAGCTACTTTAGATATAATAGCAGCATAATTGTTTCCTTTCCTTAAGACAGGCTTATCTGGGTTATTTTAACATCAGTTTTCTTAAAGATTTTTTTCCTCCTTTGCTTATCTTTATTAAGGACTAAGATTATAATTTAAGCCTCGCATTAGATTTATTTCACCAATTTTGATGCAAAAGAGGTTCTGATTATTTACTAAAACCTCCACAAGGAAAAAAAAAAAAAACATTGTCAGTGTGAAACACCCCTGATTTCTGGCTAAATGTAGCTAAATGAATTTATTTATTTTTAAATTTATTTGAGTAGGAGTCTCACTCTGTTGCCCAGGCTGGAGTGCAGTGGCACACTCATGGCTACTGCAGCCTCAATTTGTTGGGCTCAGGTGATCCTTCCGCCTCAGCCTTCCAAGTAGCTGGAACCACAGGCATGCACCACCATACCCAGATAATTATTTATTTATTTATTTATTTATTTATTCAGAGATGAAGTCTCGCCAAGTTGCCCAGGCTGGTCTTGAACCCCTGGACTCAGGCAATCCTCTTGCCTCCGCCTCCCAAAGTGCTGGGATTACAGGCATAAGTCACTGCACTTGGCTGATTTTATTTATTTATTTTTTTGAGTCAGAATCTCACTCTGTTGCCCAGGCTGGAGTGCAGTCGCATGCTCATGGCCACCGCAGCCTTGACCTGCTGGACTCAGGCAATCCTTCTCCTGAGCCTTCCAAGTAGTTAGAACTACAAGTGTGCGCCACCACGCCTGGCCAATTTTCTTGATCTATTGTAGAGGTGAGGTCTCACCAAGGTGCCCAGACTGGTCTCGAACTCCTGGACTCAGGCAATCCTCTCGCCTTGGCCTCCCAAAATGCTGGGATAACAGGCATAAGCCACTGTGCCCAGCCAGCAAAATGAATTTTAAATGGAACTTTTTCCTGGTCCACTTGTAATTGAAAAGGCACAGCACCATGGGAATAAATGTGTGTGGTGCTGTAACAGCAAAGATCCATGGTTAAAAGTGTTTATAGGCTGGGTTCAGTGGCTCATGCCTATAATCCCAGCACTTTGGGAGGCCGAGGTGAGAGGATTGCCTGAGTCCACAGGTTCAAGACCTGGGCAACTTGGTGAGACCTCATCTCTACAATAAATCTAAAAATTACCCAGGCATGGTGGTGTGTGCCTGTAGTTCCAGTTACTTGGAAGGCTGAGGCAGAAGGATCACCTGAGCCCAGCAGGTCAAAGCTGTGGTGACCGTGAATGTGCCACTGCACTCCAGCCTGGGCAACAGAGTAAGACTCCAACTCAAAAAAATCTTTTTTTTATAAAACAGGTATGAACCTGTAAGATATATTTTTAGATCTTATAGAGAAATGATTGCTATCAAGAACATCTGAAATATAGTAGAAACTGATTAAAACATCCATATAAGGTTTAGTATGTATCATACAAAACAAATCAGACATATATCCTGAGAGAATAAAACATTTTTTGAAGAACCACAAAATTTACATATGTCAAGGGTGATAGTAAAGCCTAATTTAATTCAACGCCATATTCAAAAGTCAAATATTGCTAAGACTACCCTACTTCCAATCCCTCCATTTCTACCTCCCTTTCCCTATTATTCTGGAAGAGGAACACAGCTTAATGGTTAAGAGCAGAGACTCTGGAGTCAGGCTGACTGGTCGCTCTGTCTTGTGTAAGTTGTGCAGCCTTGGGCAAGTCAGTTAAATTCTGTACTTTCATGTCTTCATAAGGACAATTACAATACTATCATATGGTTACTGTGAGGACAAAATGAGTTAATACATGTAAACTGCTAGATTACTACCTGCCACAGTTTACTATTCAGTAAGTGTTAGTTATTATTATAATCTATAGAAGCACTTTGTCTTCTGAGGGTCCTCCAGCAAGCACTTTCCTCTAGAAAGGTAAAAAGTTTGTGTTCTTTAGCATTATCTTTGATCTCAGTAATAACACACACATATGCAATATCAAGAAGTCGTCAGATAATTAGAAAAATGCTTATTAATATAAAGCAGCAATCTAACAACTCTTGTGGAGAAAAACAAAGGACAGGGAAAAAAGTCACTGGATTATTGTTAAGTTCTGACTTAAGCAAGTTGTTTTGGGTAGACAGATATAAAAATGTTAAAAGAGTTCATGAGTAAAAATCAGGGTTTGAATGTAGGAGTAAAAAAATGTGCATATGAGACACGATTACAGCTTTGCTGGTGCTTCACACGAATAATGTTTAAGTTCTATGAAAGTGCTGAATGGATCACAAACTGAATCAAGTGACTCAGCAAATCCTTTTACAAGGCAGTGCATTCCAAATAATGTATTATAATGCTTGTATAAATACAGAAATTCAAAACTTATAATCAACTCGCTATTGTATATTTATTGAGATCTTTAATACCTTAGGTATACAAAAAAGGGTACGTCAGGCTATAGTGAAGCAGCTTATATTTAAAGATTAATGATTTAGCTCAGCTTATAGACCAGCCTTCAGGAATATAAAAAAAGCTTCAGTTGATATAAAATGTTGCCTAAATATGTTTTTCCAAAATTGGCATAGCTTTATCAAGATAATCTTCCATTGTGGTGTCAAAGCAGAAGCTGTAGAATGTGCTGAGGACTTTATCATCATGAGTCAGAGCTGATTATAATTTTGGCATGTTGAGCTGAAGTCAGACTCATTTCTCATAATCCAAGTACATAAAACCTACTTCACCTGATAATCTCTGAGCCTCAGTTTTAAGTGTTTAGCACTTAGGGTACCCTGATCTAGGCCAGGGCTCTTTCCCTTCTGTCACAGTATTTATGACTATGCATAATAAAAAATAGCTTCCTTCTGAATCCTTGAAACAAAATAGATTGTCCAGGACATATGCAACTTTGTCTGGAGTTAAAAGTTCAGTAATTTCATTGGAGATCGTTCAGGGAATGTAATTCTTAGGCTAACCACACCCCCAAAAAGGGAGTGCTTTTGGCATATGGCTTTATCTTGTGTATTGAGAATGTAATCTGCAGTTATTGTTTAACCACTATGCAACGTCAAAGTCACCAGACAATGATCTTTTTTTTTTCTTTCTTCTTCTTGAGTTGGAATCTCACTCTGTCGCCCAGACTGAAGTGCAGTGGCCGCTCCCGGCCACCGCAGCCTCACCCTGCTGGGCTCCAGCGATCCTTCCGCCTCAGCCTTCCGAGTAGCTGGAACTACAGGTGCGAGCTACCACACCTGGCTAATTTTTTGATTTATTGTAGAGATGAGGTCTCACCAAGTTGCCCAGGCAGGTCTCGAACCCGCAGACTCAGGCAATCCACTCACTTCAGCCTCCCAAGGCGTGGGATTACAGGCTGAGCCACCGAGCCCGGCTGACAATGATCTTTTAGTTAAAATGATATCACAGGAAGGAAGTTGGTAAGTAGATATATTTAAAGGCTATGATTTTACATAATTTATGCATAGTTATTTCTATAAAAGACAATGGTATTAAAAAACCAAAAAAACTCTATCAATAGTTTTGCTATTGCATATCATGAATAATAGAAATGTGGCTTTTTCTTGAAGAATTGAAAGGGGAATTTAGAAAGAATGTTGCTGCAACAATTCAGGAAAAAAAAGTTAAAAATCAAGGAATTTACCAAGCAGTCATTTACTCAGTATGATTTAGGATACAAGCACTGAAAGATGTATTGTTTAGCCGACATAGAATCTAAATTAAACAGGAACAAGGATGTACATAGCGCGAAGAAAAAAATAAAAAAGCAATGTATCATAAAGGAAGAAAGAAACTATTCTTAGCAAACATTTAAATTTGAATTATATTAGTTTCTTTAATGGAGCACCTCTGGTTTCAAAGGTACTAATGTCTAAACAAGGCAGTCATTATTTCAGTGCAACTAATAACAGTGTGACACCAAAGAACATTAGGTTGTTTAATA
This sequence comes from Tarsius wallacei, assembly GCA_963574415.1. Taxonomy (NCBI): domain Eukaryota; kingdom Metazoa; phylum Chordata; class Mammalia; order Primates; family Tarsiidae; genus Tarsius; species Tarsius wallacei. The sequence continues at coordinate 9,804 of CAUYQG010249435.1, forward strand.
ACTTTTAAAATTATTAGCACAAACAAGATGATCTGGAAATGATGTAATCAGATTTTTCTCGGGTCACGTTCTTGTAAGGAAAACATCTCAGCAGCTATCTACTGTACAAGTCATAACATGCAGGGAGAAAAGAACCTAAAAACAATGCTCCTGAAAGTTGTACCTTAATCCACTGGATGTGATTATTCTCAAAAGACATCACAGTGTGGATAATAAATACATAAGTATGAATATCATCTATCTAATTTAGAAATAAACAGGGATGAGCATGATATATAAAACTCCCTATTAAACCTAATCATTACTTAAAATTTTGATTATAAAGCTCTGAGATACCTATTGACACCAGGGCAATTAGTTTCTTGCTTCTGTAGCCAGTCATCTAGAAAAAAGTAACATGCACTACACAAAGAAAAAACTGGTTTTAGTGCAATACACTACTTTTTACATTTGAGTATGAAATTGCTTTCAAAGTCTTTTCAATAGAATGGCTTTAGAACCACAGTGTATCTAATAATTTAGAACTTTTTGAAAATAAGGACTGTATCTTACCTTTGTGCTTAATATTAACAAGCATCTAGCATGTAATCTGTTGATTATGGACAGCCTCACTAGTTCAGCCAGTTGACATCTTATTACCCACTGGGTGTCTGGCAGCTCAGTGCCTGTGTTTAGCATCCAGAAACAATGACATAAAGTAAATAGAGAACTTTAGACAGAATCTCAGTTGTACCTATTAGCATTCATTGGGACATAAAAAACCTTGCTAATTTTCCAATAAAAGTTCTGGAAAACTTGAAATATGAAATCAGAAGGGCTAACAGGGGAAAAGGTTTGTGTTAGTCTAACTAGAAGAAAAAACTATTCCATAGGTTCAACTTTCATTTTGAGGCTCGAGGCTGAGCGTGGCAGCTCACCCCTGGAGTCCTAGCATTTTGGGAGGCAGAGGCGAGAGGATTGCCTGAGCCCAGGGGTTTGAGACCAGCCTAGACATCTTGGCGAGACCTCATCTCTACAATGAATCAAAAAATTAGCATGCCTGTAGTTCCAGCTACTCGGAAGACTGGAAGGATCATCTGAGCCCAGCAGGTCAAGGCTATGGTATATGTGAGTGCACTCAAGTCTGGGCAACAGAATAAGACTCCAATTAAAAAAAAATTAATTTTGAGGCTCTGTGTTTTATATACAACTTAACTGGTAAATGTTGAACCAAATATGTTTCTTTGATATCTTTAACATTTAGTTTATGATGGTCATGTACATATATTTCTAAATTATCAGTGTTACTATTTACTCAGATCACTGCTAATACATTTTACTGGAATGTACTTGAGGAAGCTTGTCCTACTATATGGACAGCTGTTGCTTTTTTCTTAAAAGATGAAACAAAAGATTGATCAAGAGATAAAAGTAGCAGACTTGAAACTCATGCCACATGTGATATGACAAATGGGGATGTGCCAGCTGCTACAAGGAGCTGATGGAAGCTGTGTATATTTTATAAATATCTTTTAATTAAAGTATTTTATTTCAAAGATATAATAATGCAGTTTCTCAAATATCACACTCATCAACAGCTGCATTAACATGTTAAGAAATGCACTAAGTTTCATGTTGTTTAAACACGAAACTTACAACTGAGTCCTTCCATGGCAACTGTTTTCAAGAAATTGTTAGGTCACACTACCTAATAAAGACAGAAAAAGAAAGTCATGTTACTTTCATTTAGTTCAAATTACAAAAGTATATCATTTAAGTAAATCTTAAAAAGACATATGGTGTAATACTATTCTAAAACATTGGCTACTCTCTTGAAGACTACATAAACACATGCCAACTACTTTAATCGCTGTAGCTTTTACTCATTTATTCCAAACATGTCAATATTTAAATAATTGATGACATTTATAGAAAATAACTGCAGGTTAGATAATTTTATCAAAGCATAATTTCTAAATATCATTTAAAAGTTATCAGAAACTTTTAAAGCATATTTTAAAATTTTGATGATTTGTATTTCATCTATTTTGAAGATTTGTAAAATGAAATCATTATACTCATTAACTACATGAGTCAAAAAACCTGAAACTATGAGGGGCAAGGAAATCTGAAATTGTCTTTTGGACAGTGGGACCCTTGAAGTACAGGCTTCCCGCAATATGTAAGTATTCTAGGAACTCATCGGCATCAGTGTACCAGCTAGTGTTGTTGTGAGAGGCTGTATTTGGGTTCCGTGAATTTTTTTTTTTTTTGAGTCATCTCACTCTGTCACCCAGGCTGGAGTGTAGTGGCATGCTCACAGCCACCGCAGCCTTGACCTGAGCAGGTCTCAGGCAATCCTTCCACTTCAGTCTTCCAAATAGCTGGAACCACAGGCATGCAACACCATGCCCAGCTAATTAATTTTTTTTGTTTGGGGAGATTCTTTCAATGTGTTTGCCCATTTCATGATGGATGGTTTACAAGCACACCTGCCCACATTGAGTGTTCAGCAGTTTTTTACCAAAACCAGCATGACCCAACCCCCTGCTCCACCTTCCTTATTCACCCCACCTTGCACCAGTGACTTTTTTGTTTCCCTAGATGAATGGGAAACATTTTGTCAAAGTGGAAGACGGAAACAAAAACAGCAGAAGCAACAAAAGACATAAAAATTGATGAGTTCAAAACTCTTTTGACCAGTGGAAAAAACATCTTGATAGGTGTATTGTTTTTTGTTTTTTGGGTTTTTTTTCTTTAGTCAGAGTCTCACTCTTTCAAGCCCAGGTTGGAGTGCAGTGGCACACTCATGGCCACCGCAACCTCGACCTGCTGGGCTTGGGATCATTTTGCCTCAGTCTCCCAAGTATTGGAACTACAGGCACGCACCACCACCCCCAGCTAATTTTTTGATTTATTGTAGAGACAAGGTTTTGCCATGTTGCGTAGGCTGGTCTTGAACCCACGGGCTCAGGCAATCTCCTCATCTCTGCCTCCCAAAGTGCTGGGATTACAGGTGTGAGTCACTGTGCCCAGTCTTTGATAGGTGTATTGTACCAAACAGAGAGTACTTTGAAAGTGACAAGTTTAAGCATGTAAGGACAGATTCACAATTTTTTATAAATAAGTTACATTTTGGGGAGCTCCCCCCTCATATACCAGGCTAAAATCACCAATTATTTAATTAATAATGTACAGAATACAATTTTATTGCTAGTTCTTTAAAACAAACATTTAGGGCAACCTCCTTGGGTCCCCTCCCACTGGAAGCTTTTCTGTCCTCTCAATAAATCCTGCTTTCAAAAAAAAAATTTAAATACTTCCTTGTAAAAGCATGCCAATATAAAGGGTGATCTTAGAGTTGATGAAGGCTAAGAAATTCCACCTTGCCAGGTGTGGTGGCTCATGCCTGTAATCCCAACACTTCGGGAGGCGGTGAGAGGATTGCCTGAGCTCAGGGGTTCCAGACCAGCTTGGGCAACCAGGGGAGACCTTGTCTCTACAAAAATTAAAAATATAGCTGGGCATGGTGTTGTGTGCCTGTAGTTTCAGCTACTTGGAAGGCTGAGGCGAAAGGATTGCCTGAGTGCAGCAGGTGGAGGCTGCAATAGTTTTACCTACCTCAGTTCTTATTATTCATCATTAATTTTTTTAATCCATTTCTAGCATTAAGTTACTTTCCTCCAAAACAGAATGCAATGATTACTTTTAAATTAAGAACACAGGATGTATAGAACAGTATTAAGGCAGGAGAGCAAAATGGCTCAGTTAGAAGCACCTCAATTTAATAAGCTCTTTGTAGAAAATGTTTTAAGAGTCAGGTTATTGAAAATTGATTTTTTTGGGATAGGGATGAAACTCTAAAAAAAATCTTCGTTCTATATTGACTCAATATTCATAGTATTGCTTAATGTAATGTCAGTTTTATACATAAGGACTAAGCTACTACTTATTTAGAAAATTGGTTGATAGCTAGAGAAAACATACCATAGTATAAGTTGAAATATTGTTCACAATGCTTAGAATTATTTAAATAATCCTGCAAGTTTATTTTCAAAATACAGTAATTATACTGCTTTTCTTTATAAGCCTGCTTCCTGACACTAAAAAAAAAAAAAAAAAAAGGTAATGATTAGCAACAGTCAAAGAAAACAGAGCTGTTTATTAAGAATGCGTCAAGGGCAACCTCCTGAGGTCCCCTCCCACAGTGGGAGCTCTTCTGTCCTCTCAATAAATCCTGCTTTCTAAAAAAAAAAAAGAAAAAAAAAAAAAGAAAAGAAAAAAAAGAATGCTTTAAAAGTAATTCTTGTCGGGTGCAGTGGCTCACGCCTGTAATCCCAGCACTTTGGGAGACAGAGGCGAGAAGATTGCCTGAGCTGAGGGGTTTGAGACCAGCCTGGGCAACTTGGCAAGATCTTATCTCTACAATAAATCAAAAAATTAGCCGGCCATGGTGGTGCACGCATGTAGTTCCAGCTACTTGGAAGACTGAGGAGGAAGGATTACTTAAGCTCAGCAGGTTGAGGTTGCGGTGGCTGTGAGCGAGCAACTACCTGGGAAGCAGAGTGAGACTCTGACTCAAAAAAAACAAAAGTAATTCTCAAATTTGGGGGAGGGGAGCCTTTTAATTTCTCCAATGAAATTAACAGTAACTGTTCAGAATGTATAGCTTTAATAGGCAAAAAAAATTTTCAGTTGCCTTCAAGCTTTTCCAGAGCATGAAAAGAAGGAAGCAGTATACCAAATATCAGTATGTAGACTATAAAACCATTTTGGTTAAAAATATACAAATGCACAGAAGAAAATCGGAAGATATATAGACATATAGGTTCTTTCTAGGTAGATAACATTATGGGTATTTAATTTTCTTTTTGTAGGTCTAATTTCAAAAATAAACATGTACTACTTTTGTAATTTTATTTTATTTAATTAATTAATTAATTTTTTTGAGTTGGAGTCTCACTCTGTTGCCCAGACTGGAGTGCAGTGGCCGCTCCTGGCCACCGCAGCCTCGACCTGCTGGGCTCCGGCGATCCTTCTGCCTCAGCCTTCAAAGTAGCTGGAATTACAGGCATGCGCTACCACACCCAGCTGATTTTTTTGATTTATTGTAGAGATGAGGTCTCGCCAAGTTGCCCAGGCGGGCCTCGAACCCGCGGGCTCAGGCAATCCACTCACCTCAGCCTCCCAAAGCACGGGATTACAGGCTGAGCCACCGAGCCTGGCTTACTTTATTTTTTGAGTCGAAGTCTCACTCTGTCGCCCAGGCTGGAGTGCAGTGGCATGCTCACGACCACCATAGCCTTGACCGACTAGGCTCAGGCAATCCTTCTGCCTCAGCCTTCCAAGTAGCTGAACTACAGGCGTATGTCACCAGGCCTAATTTTTTGATTTATTGTGGAGGCAAAGTCTCATTAAGTTGCCCAGCCTGGTCTGGAACCCCTGGGCTCAGGCAATCCTCTCACCCCTGCCTCCCAAAGTGCTGAGATTACAGGCGTGAGCTACCATGCTCAGCCTAATTTTAAAAAGGAACTCATAAGGAAAAAAATAACACTATATCTCACATGATTCTTAATTTTTTTTTAAGATGAAAGCAGAAGAGAAACAAAACACCCAAGGGATACCCTCAATTCTAAGAAAATATATGTATTTCACACATTACATGAAAATACCTTAATTATGCACTTTATAGATGGTTCTCTCTTACATGGATCTTATGTGAAATGTAGAAATCAAATAGAAAAACAAATACAACAATCTTTAAGGATCATTTTAGCTAATGTTTTATTTTGTTGTGGCATGAATAATTATAGTTTCCTAAGACAGTGAGAAGAAAAATGAAGATTTTTATTCCAGAATTATTCATTTTTAGCTGCCACACTGTCACAAATACCTCTGGATTACTAAATTAATTTCTTATACAATGTATGCCCAAAGATCCCACACCTCTGCCTTAGTAAGAATTAAATGCTGACTACTTGCCAGGCTTTGTGCTAGGTACTGAGATATGAAAGAGGACATGGTCTCTGGTCTCATGGAGTTCTCAATCTACCTGGGAAGACAGATAATAAGCAATTACAAATGTTGATCAGTAGTGGTAAAGAAAGAACAGGACTGATGGGAAACTGTGTCAAAGGCCCCTAACAGTTAAAGAGGCTACAGATGAGGATTCCCAGAGGAACTGTGTTAAACTGAGACATGCAGGTTAAGAAAGTGATAATTGGATCAAATTAGGGGAGAACAGTGTTCAGGCGAATGAAGAATTTGCAGAGCATGTGTAACATTTACTAGAAAGTAGGTCAGTGCGGTGGCTCACATCTGAAATCCCAGCGCTTTGGGAGGCCAAGACAGGAAGATGCTTGAGGCCAAGAGTTCAAGACCAGCCTAAGCAACACAATGAGACCTCGTCTCTACAAGAAAAAAAATTAGACACACAGTGGTGCGTGCCTATGATCTTAGCTACTCAGGAGGCTGAGATAGGATGATCACTTCAGTTCAGGTGTTTGAAGCTACAGTGAACTGTGATTGTGCCACTGCATTCTAGCTTAAACTACAGAGACCTTGTCTCAAGAAGGAAAAAAAAAAGGAAAAGAAAAACTGAATCAACTTCATTCTGGCTGGCAGAAGTGTTGAGAGATTGTGAACCACACTTTTTTTTTTTTGAGTCGGAGTCTCACTCTGTCACCCAGGCAGGAGTGCAGTGGCATGCTCATGGCTACTGCAGCCTCGACTTGCTGGGCTCAGGCGATCCTTCCAACTCACCCTTCCAATAGCTGGATCTACAAGCATGTGCCACCATGTCCGACTAATTTTTCTTGATTTATTGTAGAGATGAGGTCTCATCAAGTTGCCCAGAGCTGGTCTCGAAACCCTGGGCTCAGGCAATCCTCTCGCCTCTGCCTCCCAAAGTGCTGGGATTACAGGCATGAGCCACCATGTCTAGCTTGAACCACACTTTGTGGATTCTTTCCTAAGAGGCCTTAAGGAGTGCCATGGTAGGACTTGTGCTTTACAAATTATTCTGAGGCAGTGTGTATGGAGAGTGTGTTGTAGTGATGAAGGACAAATGCCAGAGAGACCAGTCAGGAGACTGCTGATATAATGTAGGCAACTCTCTGGGTGAACGGCAGGAGAGGTAGAGAGAGGCAGAAAGATAAAATTTAGTCTGATGAGTGACTCAGAGGTTTGCAGTTTGACAATTGCTGACATTAAGATTGTTCAATGAGAATGGAAACCATTGGGGGCTTTTTTGGTCCTTTTCAGGACTTTTTATAGACTTTGTGTATGGGTGGTGAGGGTAGAGTGGATGAAGGTGAGTGGAGGTGTAGGAATGAGGCCAATTCTGTATATACTGAATTTAGGATATCTACAAGATATCCCAGTGGATGTTTCCAGTAGGCAACTGAATATACAATTTTAGAGCCAAGAGGTTTAGGAAAAGATATGTATCTGAGAATGATGAACACATGGCAATGTATGCCTTTTAAAAAAATCCATGTATACTTGGTCAAACAAAAATGGCCTCTCTTCTATTCCCCAAATGGGAACAATTAATGCAGAGAGTAAGGAAAGCCATAGAAATAGATGATTTTTTAAAATCAGGAAATGGTAGAATAAGAAGAGAAGGGATGTCAAGACAAACTTGAAGACCAATGTCTAACAAACAGGCAGAGGAGCATTCAAGAGAAAAAAAAAAGAGGCAAGCGAGGCAGTCACAAAGTCATGGGAGTATGACACAGAAGCTGAGTCTAGAATGGAATGCATTTCCTACAAAGAGAAAAACACAAATATGCTGAAAAACAATGCAGTCTTGGGATGAAACCTTTTCGTTTGAAATAATTCATAAGAAGATTTGAGATTTTAAAAGGGGAATACTAAGAGTCATTGAGGAAGGAACTGAAAAGTGTTTTTCCTCCCCTTTACTGATTACTTACCACCAATTCTAAGTTGGAGAAAAGAAATATGGATTGTTAAGGGGAAAGGATAAGCCTCTTCCAACACCCTTGTAAGCTTTAGAATCTGCCTACAAAAAAGGTATTAATTCTTATGTCTCCAGCTGTTGTTGAGACTAAGCTGCAGTAATTCAAAGAGGGATTGGTGAGTGTACTGCAGGGCAGGAGAGGGGTAGAGTAGGTACTCATTTGCCTGTTTAATTGTATACAAAGGGCTAATACATTTTAAAAAAATAATAATGTTCAATCTTCTTCATTAAAAAAAAAGAGAATGAATGCTTACTCTTGATTCCTAGAAAGGGAAGTCTAACTCCAATCCAGACTCTGTATTGCAGGTGTGGTTGACAAACACAATAGACTAATTTAAAAAACCATCTAAGCTGGGCTTGGTGGCTCAGCCTGTAATTCCGCGCCTTGGGAGGCTGAGGTGAGTGGATTGCCTGAGCCTGTGGGTTCGAGATCCGCCTGGGCAACTTGGCGAGACCTCATCTCTACAATAAATCAAAAAATCAGCCGGGCGTGGTAGCACATGCCTGTAGTTCCGGCTACTCGGAAGGCTGAGGCGGAAGGATCACTGGAGCCCAGCAGGTCGAGGCTGCGGT
>CAUYQG010249436.1:0-12945 GCA_963574415.1 Tarsius wallacei
AGCGCGCACCTGTGGTTCCAGTTACTTGGAAGGCTGAGGCGGAAGGATCGCTGGAGCCCAGCAGGTCGAGGCTGCGGTGGCCGGGAGTGGCCACTGCACTCCAGTCTGGGCGACAGAGTGAGACTCCAACTCAAAAAAAAAAAAATAAATAAATAAATAAATAAATAAAATAAAATCATCTGCGTCTAACACATTGCTGGAGAGGTTTTGTGGTTGTTGTTTTGACTCTAGGAAAGCATTCGTTCATAGTTAACTTGTTTAGATTTTCTTTCCCTCCCAGAAGTAATTTTTGGTAACTTGTTCTTTTTTTTTTCTTTAACACCCGATTACCAAGTTCAGCACTTACAGAATCACTTCCATTTTAGAGCTTCTCTCCTCACTCTACCTCATTTACAAATAGCTTTCTACAAATATGACATGTGTGTGTGTCTGAGTGTGTTTATGCGTGTGTGTTTCATTTGGTCTCCACCCACCTCTTCTCTATTGGCCAAGTAGAAAGAAAGGACACTAGCTGCTCTTTCTACACCATTCCTGATACTTAAGACAATGAATGGTGGATGTTTCTCAGGTTATAGATCTAATTTTGGAAAACTCTGTTCAGCATCTATTATTTCCTTCTCTCCTTCTTCCTTTGGAACTCCACCACACTTGGAAGTGTGTCTTTTCAGCTATAGGTTTTTCCTTGTTCCTTCAAAAATGGAGTATGCATTTATATTTCTCTTTCTGTTATTTTCAAATGATGTCTGAGAGGAGAATGAAGTAGATTATCTTTTAATTATAAAACTGGAAGTTTCTGGATTTTTTTTAAAAATATGTCTTTTTTGCTAAATTTCTCCATGGGCTCGTAATAATATCTGTCTTGTTCAAATCTGTATCCTAGACATATGACTCACAATGGGGGCTGAATAAATATTTGTTGAGTGAATGTAAGAATGAGTGAATAGAGTATAATCTAATTTTGAAGAAGCATTATAGAATGTATTGGAGAGGATATGCACAGATAGGTTAATCTGGGGGATCTCTAGATGGAATGGTATGTGCTTTTCTCATTTTGTCTGTCTTGGGCTACAATAAACATTTATTTTGTAATAAGAGAGAAACAGTTTAACAAAGCATAATTTCAAAAGAAAAGTGCCCATTTTTAAATACGATAACCACTTATACTAGTCAGTGTGTACTCTAGTGCCCTGTGGCTCTGATGAGTGAACTTGCAGTAGCTGAATCAAAGTTTCTAGTTTGTTCTCACATAATAATGCTCACGATCATTGTCAGAGTAAGGGTAACTTCCCCCCAACATCTCTCAGCAGCATGTCTGTGTTCCAAAAGGGTGAACCAAATGTCAGCCTGTTCTTGGAGAAAAATGTTTGGGAAAAAGCCACCTAAAGAAAATAACCAGTCTCTTAATTATTTCTTTTCTAGGATGATTTATTGGTTTCAGAGAATTTTAAGGTGGTGTATCCCTATGCTTGGTGTCCATTCTTTGCATAAACATCATTTTCAAAACATGAGAGCAAGAATTTTCTTGGTGTGCGAATATGCTCCCTCAGTTATTATTATTACTATTATTTTTGCAGATATTCTGGCCCTTTTTTCTGTTTTCTAAATGCATCAAACTCATCCCTACCACTGCTCCTGTGCTGGCCATTGCTTAAAATACTGTTCTTACCGGATTATGTTTTCACTAAGGTCTCAGCTCAAGAGATGACTCATTCAAGAGGACCTCCTTTGCCATTGAAACTGATATAGACAGTCGGTCACTATCTGTCACATTATCTTATTTTATTCTCCCCTTTCTATAAGACATGCTCTTGCCTTTTAAACTTATTAATGTATCTACCTTCCCCCATTACGAATTCTGATATCCTTGTTTGTCTGATTCACTATTTTATTCCAACACATCTAAAAATGCATATTTTCACATACAAAAAGCTCAATATATATTTGCAAATAGAAGAGAAGGAAGAAGGAAAGGATAAAAAAAGAGAGAAGGAGAGAGGGATAGAAAAGGGAGCAAGAAAGAGAAGAAGGAGATCAACTCAATACATCATCTCTTAGTTTCAACTTTTAATTTCAAAATGGATCAAGCTTCCCTGAAAAATAAAGATTTCCATTTTCCACCATCTTCTTTCTTTAGAAGATGGTTGAAGTTCTAAGTAGCAATTTTCCTGTTATATACATACTGTCAATTAACATAAATATGGAGTAAAAAACTAAATGTGAATATAATGATCCACACTTAGCCTTTCTTTGTTCACACATCACTTATAGTCAACTTCATTAGATGATCAAAGAAGTAATACTCAGAACTACAAAGACCTTGACATTTTTGGAGTCCTTGGCTTGTGAAAATCACAGATTTTTGACTCAGATTATCTCCTTTGAACCTGGAACATGTAAGAAAGAGAAATTATGACCAATATCAAGAGTCTTTAAGGATCACATGGATACTTGCTCAATTGTGCAAAACCAATGTGAAAGACAACACGACTGAACTGTACATTTAAAAATGGTTAAGATGGTAAAAAAAAAAGCAAGCAAGCCACCCAACAAAAACAAAGATCTGTCTATTCCCATACCCCTTTGTCCCTAACACAGTAATTCCTGAAGAATTTGTCAAGGTGGAGCCCCCATCAGCTAAAGTCCTGAGCAGCTAGGAAGAACAGAGTCCCAATGACCCTAGTGAACATCTAGCATGGGCAAGAAGTAACTTTTGTTGTTTCAAGCTGTAAAGATTGCTTTATTGTTTCTGCAGCAAAGCCTAGCCCATCTTGACCAATACAGGGTTACCACATGAAGATGAGGGTGTGGGAAGAAAAAGGAGAGAGAAGGTACAATTAGAGATTTGAGCATGTTTGCAAGATTAAAGAAAAACCTTGGAAAAGAAATTGAAAATGTAAGTGAGGGTGTAGTGGTTGGTCTTGGCCCTGTGAGAGGCCATCGGCTGTGTCACTCTACACACATGGGCATGACACACACCAAGCATGCTGGATGTGTGACCAGCACACCCAACTATGAGACATCCGGGACAATCATCCTCAGTTGTGTTCAGTGGAATCATTTTTTGGAGAAAACTAAATAGTTGATAGCCAAATATTTGTCTGAGATGATTTCACATAGGTGTTCCTCAAAAAGCAGAGAGAAGGAAGAAACATCTTTTAACTGTGTCAGTTTCCTCATTTGTAAAATAATAACATAATTTGCTTCACAAAGTTGTTGCAAGAATTAAATGAGTCATTATACATAAAGCACTGAGAGCAGTGCCTGGAACAGAGTGGGATCTATTTAAGTGTGATCTCACAATCCCTTCAGGCTTCAGGAAGAAGCTTTAAATAAGGTGATGGAGTCTGCTAATGGCTTAGTTTTGCAGTCATTTGGACAACAAGGGAGAATTGCAAGGGACTGCTAAATTCTGCTATACTGGGAAGCAAACATGCAAGGCAAGCAAGGAATATATTCAACATCTCTACCAACTTCCAAACTGGTGTTGTATTAAATAAAAATCAATCTTAATTTATCTTTTAAAAAATCCCATGAATAAATTATCATGGATCTGATATTAGCTAAGTCTGAATTAGTAAGTTATTGTACCTGCTTGCCGAAAGCAGTGAAAAAATAAAGGGAAAAAAGAAAAAGACAGGGACATACAGAGAGAGAGAGAGAATGAGGAGAAAACAGGTGCTCCAGAGAGGTGAGAGGCAGGGAGCTAGAAGAAGAAAAAAATCTAGGAAAAAGCAAGGTTTATTGACTAGTTGACACAACAGACTAAAAAATCAATAGTGTTTTCTCTGACACTTTAGATAACTTCCCAATAATGCTGGGCAGCTTGCAAAGGAGAGGGGTCCCTATGGCTGACAGCTTTACTCCAGAACAAGTTGAGTTTTCTTTATTTTTACATCTCTCCAGGTGGGAAGCAGTGCAACCTGTCACCTTCCAAAAGGATGAAAGCGAACCTTTGTCACCATGAAGGGGACTTTGGAGCTGGGAGCAGGAGGTGGTGGAGCTTGGGGTATTTTTTTTTTCTTTTTTGTATCTAGGGGCTCTGTCAGTGACTGATTCTGTCTGCCTGGCAGCAGGAACCTGATAACATAGTGATACTTTTGAAGATTATTGCCAAAACCAGCCCCAAAGGAAATGAATTAACTGACAGCAATTTCTCAAACTTTGGTGTTGTTCAGATAACTTTTGATGAGGAGAAGCTAGGAGGACATTCAGTGTTGACTCATTAGTTTAATAATAACGTCACATAAATATGTACGACCAATGGAGTAGGCATGAACTCTCATGCTTGTAGTTCTTATACAACTATAAAAATCAAGATAATTTTACAAATCAAAGGGATACAAACTCTGATAACAACAAAATCCAAATTAGCTGCATTAATTTAAAGTGGAAGATTTTGGAAAATAAACTGATGTTATGGAGTTTAATAGTAGGAACTGTAGCCTTAGATATAGGTTTATACTTAATTTCTTTTAGTGTTTTGTCCTCAGTGATGGTGATATAGAAACATTTATATTTCTCAATAATTATACTGCATAGAGTCTCATTAACATCTCTTGAATCTTTACTGACTACTTTAGAATAATTAGGTCATAAGGCCCCCCTACATAACAAAAATTCTGCCACTAAATGAGACCAAATTGTAAGGGGCCCCATGGTTTTGCATTAAGCTGACGTGTTTACTAAAGGTGTGGTTAGCATTGCAACTTTTTGAAACCTGAATTAAATAGAAATATAGTCTTAGTATTGCAAAACTTCTTCTGAAAGTACTGCATGGGAATTATTGCAAAGTTAGTGCAAACAAAGATGATGACCAGGAAACATATCCACTCACAAGAGACTGTGATACTAAAAATTCTGGGGCAAGACATTTGCAGTTTGGCTTCCTATACAGTTGTTTTTTATGTGCACACACAATTCTTTCTATTCACTGCAAAACCCTTGAACAATACGCAGAACCATAAGAGATCTTAATACATTGTTTGAAACCAATGGATTTGAAATAAGTTTGCTGTGCAGTAGTAGATGCCGGAGTCATTTGGCTACCAGGTTCTCAGTTCTACAAAAGCAATTAAGAAGACAAAGTGAGGTAAGACCTGAAAGCAGTAGGAATTAGAAGTTAAATTTAGGAAAGTAACAGAGACCATTAAAATCAAGGAAGAAATAAAAACACAACAGTTGGAGGCCAATTAGCAGGAAGTTGGGCAACAACCTGCCTAAGCCTAGGCTCCTCATAATAGACATTGCTAAATTATGTCACTCAAGACTCATGTATTAGTGATAACTTGGAGTTTGGAAGAAAGATTATGTCCTTATCAACATATTATTTGAGAACCCACCGAGGCGAGGAATAATTTTTTTGAGAGGTTTTGATTGTCAAAGACTAAACGGTGACATTATCTCAGAAGGAAACAAGTCTTGATTTTCTGTAAATTTATTTATGAGGACCTCTTCCTTTCCCCAGACAATCTGAAATTCACAACTTACTCTTACCTCATGACTCTTTTTGGTGTTTGGACTTCCCAGTGCTATTTGAGTCATGGAAATACATTCATTGATTCATTGGTTCCCTGAGCTGACCTCTAATTCCCTTTCTAGGTGTCATCCATGGAGCGATGAGTGAGACACAGCTCATGCCTTCGATACCACACCGTCTACTTGGAGAGTTATCAAAGAGAGACCAGAACTAACATTTATTGAGCACCAGCTACTCGTGCCAGTCATGATCTTAGTAGCCTACTTTTGATCCCTTTATTTTTCAAATCCCTCTAGCCATTCTGTCTATTGGACCATATTCATTCTATTTCCAGATGAAGACGCGGCATCTCAGGGCAGTTACACAACCTGTGTGAGGACTCAAACAAGTGAACTGACTTTCAGCCCCCGTCAGAGGCATCTCCCCAACCTCCATATACCTTGTATAAAGTTTATGGGAAACTGTAAGGAAGAATGCCATCATCAACTTGTTTTACTTATATTGCCCATTTTAAGGCTCTTTATAATAATTTGGAATCACAGCAGACTTAGAAAAATGCCTCCCCAGAACTGTTCCTTCTACATCCAAGCTGGTTATCCATTTCTCTTTCATGCCACTGTTTAATTTGATGATTCCTGAGGTTTCCCCAGAGTGTTTGTCACTTTTACAAAGGCCATTTTTCTTTGACTTGGGAAAAAATATATTAAATCAGTGTTTGCATTTGTGCACATTTCTTAAAGTGCTCCCAAATAAGTTGATTCCCAATGAACTTAAGATTTTAATTCATTTACCCCATCGCTGCTGCAGAAGGAGTCACATTTTTAAATGTGTGATGACATATGGCTGTTCATTATTTATACATTCTGTAGCAGACTATAAATTTTACTTTAGACATATATCGAGGCACTGAAACCATTTTGGTTGCAAACACATAAATCATGGTTACAGTTATTAGTCTAAATGTAACACCACCCGGGTTCTAGATCAAAACCTTTAAAATCCATTGTAATTGATGTCTGCTGTATAACTTATGTCTGATTTTATTAAAGGTTCTCATTATTATTTATATATTTGGAGCATTATGCTCCTAGCTGTGCTACTCCATCCAGAGTAAATTATTTTGAGGCGTAGGATGGAGAGAAGACATAGAAGTGTGTGAGGGTGCCAGGGTGGGGAGGGATGGGCTCTTTAGGAAATGTTAACAAAAAAAAAGTGGGAGAAGGAATGAGTGTTGCATTTCAGTTCGGTCTAATCCATGCAATGATTTAGTTAATTTAGCTCCCAAATGCCTTGTCCTCTGTACCAATTGACATTCATTTGAGACAAATAAAACAGCAGCAGAGTTGTGTCAGCTAAATTATAAATTAGCAAAAGGGTAACTGAATGAGCTGGATTCCCAGGGCTGCTGCTGGACTTGACTTTTCAAAGACCAGAAGCACTTAGATTGATCCATACATCACAACACTGAGATACCTCAGCGAAATGGGGACCGAGGATTGATGACACTTCACAGGCTCATTAGAAAGCTTCAGGTTGATGAGCAGGTTCGCCCAGCGTGACTGCAAGTGCTGGCAGGCTGACCCCAAGGGACAGGCCATGTCAAAATGGCAGAGAGGGTGAAGAGCAAAGGCAACTTGCCCTGGGGAGAGAGAGCATACTGCACAGGGAGGCCGGAAAGAAGGGCGAGGCAGGGCCTGATGGCAGGGAGGTGACTTCAGAACCCCACACACCAGGGTCTTCACCCCTGCTGGGCCATCAGCAGTCATGTGGCCCTAGGGAACTTCTGTAGCCATTCAGTCTTGCTTTCCTCATCTGTTACAGGGAGGAAATAATGACTACCTGCAAGGACTTGCTATACAGGTTTTCTTTTTAATCAATAGATTCTATTTTTAGAGCAGTTTTAGATTTACAGAAAAAACGAAGCGGAATATTCCGAGTTCCCAAATATCCCTCTCCCTTCCCCATTGTTCCTCCTATTATTAACATCTCACATTAGTGGGGTATATCTGATACAGTTGATGAAACAATATCGATACTATTAACTAGAGTCTACAATTTACATCAGGGTTCACCTTTGTGTTGTATGGTTCTATGGATTTTGGCAAATACAAAATATGTGTATCTTCCATTACCGTATCATACAGAAATAGGTTCACTGCCCTAAAAATCTCCCATGCTCCACCTTTCATTCTTCCCTGTTTCCTCCCAGATCCCTGACAATTACTGATCTTTTTACTCCCTCTGTAGTTTGTGTTTGTGATAAAGTGCTGATATAATGTACCTGAAGAGTCTAACTGAGCATCCAGTAAGTGACTGAACTACAACAGCATCTATCCATGATAGTTGCATATGAATTTCAATGTTGCTTATTTAAAATGCAAATTTCAGATAGTTGGTCCACAACCTGAAAAGTTATAAGAGGAGAAGGAAAAGCAAACATTCCAATTGTGCTTTCCCCAGATGCAGGCAAGCAAAAGGTCCAGAGTCCAGCCAGCATTCCTAAGTCTTTGTTCCTGGAGAGGTTGATCCAGGCACCTGTCATTCCCTAAATCCCTTCTGGAAGCCTCCCAGTGGGAACAAATCAGAAAGTCCAATTGCTTTATCTGCAAACCTCTGTCCTGGGACAGGGGTAGAGAGCAGGCTTCCTTGACTCACCATGAAGGCGAAGGCAAGAAATGACTTCCCTGCCCTATTGCATCCGGTGGTCCTGTCATAGCTGCTGTGCTTATGCCTTTTAGAATTTCTGCCCCCTATGAAAGGTGTGAAGACACAGAGAATATGCTCAGCAGGAGTATGAGAAGAGATTGAACAGGTGACTTGGTCATCTGCTTTCAATGGTGGGTATAGGAGATGGTTTTGTGCCTTGCCATATCCTCAGGCCTGTCTCTGCATCCATTGTTACGGACAGTTCCCAAATACACCAGCGACATCCCTCCCCAAACACCTGGCTTTGACTCAAGGTTCACTCCAGTGCCACAAAAGCCTGTTCGGCCCACAATCTGGGTAGCGTGGAACTCTGGAGGAGTTGATGTCCTTAAATAATACCTTCTACCAACAACCGATGAGTAGCGGGTATTGATTGCTAATGTCTCAGCCTTCTGAGTGAAAACTTGCATGTTTCTGAATCCCCATCAGGAGTGAGCCCCAGCTTCTCCAGTGGCAACCATGTGGAAGAAAAACTCATTCTTTTTAACTTTTTTTTATTTTAAAGATGTAGGATACAATTCAGGATTAGGTATACAAATGTTCATTATGCAGGTACCCTTGTTGATGAGGTGTGCCCCTTCCTCCCCTGGCAGTTTTCCTCAGTTGCCAATCCCACTCTACCTCATCTGGCAGTTTTCTACTACTGCCAATTCCCTTCTTGTAGTATTATGATAATTGTTCAAGGTCCACTGATGAGTGAGAACATATGGTACTCTGTTCTTTGTTTCTGTGATAGATCACTGAGTATGATAGACTCTAAATCCATCCAAGTTCCTGCAAAGACCATATGTCTGTCCTTTTTTATGGCTGCATAATATTCCATCGTGTTTATGTACCACATTTTAAAAATCCAGTTCAGCTTCGATGGGCAACACGGTTGGTTTCATGTTTTTGCTATTGTCAATAGAGCTGCAACAAACTTGTGTGTACAGATATCTTTTTTGTAGAATGATTTGAGTTCCTCTGGGTATATTCCCAACAGGGGGATGGCTGGGTCATATGGAAAGTCAATTTCTAGTTCTTTCAGAAATCGCCACACTGTCTTCCAAAGAGGCTGCACTAGTTTGCATTCCCACCAGCAGTGTACAAGCGTTCCCTTTTCTCTGCATCCTCGCCAGCATCTGTTGTTGTTTGTTTTATTAATGATGGCCATTCTTACTGGGGTTAGGTGTTATCTCAATGTGGTTTTGATTTGCATTTCTCTGATGACTAGAGATACTGAGCACTTTTTCATGTGTCTGTTGGCTGCCCGTATATCTTCTTTTGAGAAGTGTCTATTCATGTCTTTTGCCCACTTTTTAATGGGGCTGCTTGTTTGTTTTCTTTTCGGCGTGTTTGAGTTCCTTGTTAGGTCTTTGTCAGATATACGGTTGGCAAATATTTTTTTCTCATTTTGTGGGCTGTCTCCCTGCTCTCTTCATGGTTTCTTTTGCTTTGCAGAAGCTCTTCAGTTTGATGAGGTCCCACCTGTCTATCTTATTTCTTGTGGTATGGGCACTTAGGGTTTTGATCAGGAATTGGTTGCCAGTTGCCAGTTCCATTTCCATAAGGGTGTCTCCTGCATTTTCTGAGATTCTTATAGTTTGAGGTTTTGCGTTTAGGTCTTTGATCCATTTAGAGTTAATATTTGTGTATGGTGATAGATAGGGGTCATGTTTCAATCTTCTGCATGTGATCAGCCAGTTTTCTTAGGATCATTTACTGAATAGGTTCTCCTCTCCCCAGTGGTTTTTGTTGGAGGTTTTATCAAAGATGAGTTGGTTGAGAAATGAGGCTTTGCTTCTGGAATCTCTATCCTGTTCCATTGGTCTATATGCGTGTTCCTGTACCAATACCAGACTGTTTTGATTACTGTAGCATTTTGGGGAAGTTTGAAGCCTGGAAGTGTGATACCTCCTGCTTTGTTTCTTTTGCTAAAGATTGTTTTCGCTATTAGTGGTCATTTATGTTTCCATATGAATTTCTGTATTGTCATTTCCAGGTCTGAGAAGAATGATGTTGGCAATTTAATGGGTATTGTGTTGAATCTATAGATTGCCTTTGGTAGGATGGACATCTTAACAATATTGATTCTTCCTATCCATGAGCATGGAATATTTTTCCATTTGTTTGTGTCTTCCTGAATTTCTTTGAGCAGTGTTTTGTAGTTCTCATTGTAAAGGTCTTTCACTTCTCTGGTTCGGAAGATGCCGAGGTGTGTGTGTGTGTGTGTGTGTGTGTGTGTGTGTGTGTGACTGTTGTGAATGGGACTGTGCTTTTATTTGGTTCTCTGCCTGCTTGTTGTTGGTGTATAAGAATGCAACTGTCTTTTGCACATTTATCTTGTACCCCAAGACTTTGCCAAAGTCCTTTATCAGTGCAAGCAGGTTTTTGACAGATTCTTTCGGATTTCGAGGTCTAGGATCATATTGTCAGCAGAGAGGGATAACTTGACTTCCTCTTTTCCTATTTGGATGCCCCTGATTTCCTTCTTTTGTCTAATTGCCCTAGCTAGGACTTCCAACACGATGTTGAACAAAAGGGGTGAGAGTGGGCAGCCTTGTCTTATTCTAAAACTCATTCTTTTTCTCCTTTCTTCCCTGCATCTCTTACTTTCCCTGCTTCTTTACTCTTGCTTTCAGGGATGTTATCTCTAAAAAACAAACTATTCTGAGTCTTATCTCATGCTCTGCTTTTAAAGGAACCCAAACCAGGTCAGTAGGGATGCATGTAGCAGCTGGCAGAAGGTAGGATAATGTGGAAGTTGGAAATTTCATTCAGTTAATGAGTGGAAATGCAATTTCCAGTGACAATTATAACAGTGGTAGCTAACATTGCCAGGTTGTTTACTGAATGTTAGATATTATGTATGGATTATGATATTTAATACTCATACAGCCATATGAGGTAAGATATTCTAATAACCATGTCACAGAGGAGAAAATTGAGGTTCAGAGATGTTAAATGATTTGCTTGACTTCAAATACCTAATTAATAACGTGGTCAACAGACAACTAAAGTATTCAAGCTCAAGTCTTACCTTTTAGTCCTAAATCTCTACTCCTTAATTCAGCATAGAGTTTTAGATGTGTATATACGCAAATGTACAATTTGTTAAAGAACTCAGTTTTTATAAAGGTAAAATCATGACTCACATACATATAAAAAAGTCAAAGATTGTATTTCTCTTGTTAATTAATGAGGGAGTGAGCAAGATGTTACAATCAGCTCACAGAAAAACTTTAAATGCCATATTTTTATAAGAGATGAATAGTATTGAAATGAATTTACAAACAGATCCAAACATGGAAACAAAACTGGTCAATATCCATAAGGCATAAATCAATTGCATTTCACTGGACTCCACTCAATTGCTTTTCTTTGAAAAAGAATCATGTGTATTCATCTCAGTGTTCTACCACTTAGAGAATTGTAAAAGACGTCACAGAGAGCCAAAAGCAGGTATAGTCCAGAAGGGTCAATTGCATAGGATACCTGGTAATCTTTGTTCAAATCAGAGTTTTCCACAACTTTTCTTGGCAAAATATATGTTTGAATGAATCCAGGACTTTTATAATAACAATGATAATGAAATACAACAGGGTTTTGGCAAGCTTTTTTCCTGAAGGGTCAACTAATAAATATTTTAGCCATCGTGGGCTATACTGTCTGCACGGCCTGGCCCTGTAACACAGAAGCTGCCATAGACAATATATCAACCAACTGGCATGGCTGCATTCCAATATAACTCTATTTACGAAAACAGGTGGCTAGCCCGCAGGCTGTTGTCTGCCACCCCTGGAACAGAAGACCATGAGATATAAGGAAACATTTGCCAAGAATTTTTCCCAGGCAGGACACTCTGAATTGATTCACTGCATAGTTATTGAATGGCTGCTAACAGGAGTCCAAGAATGTTCCATGTGTATAATAGTTTCTAAAAACAAAATCCACTTATACACTATGCCAATAAGTTTCCTTACTATTTAAAAAAAGTAATTAGTTACTTAGCTAAATTGACAAGTAATAATCGTTTTATATATAAGGTACAATGTGATGTTTTGATATATGCATTCATTGTAAAAAGATTAAACTGAGCTAATTAACATACTTATCACCTTGCTTCCTTATCATTTTGTTGTGGGGAGAAGGTTTAAATTTAATTTTTTAGCAATTTTAGGATATACAATTCATTATTATTAACTATGGTCACTATGCTAAAACTTATTTTTCTTCACTGAAACTTTGTACCTTTGACCAACATGTGTTCATTTTCTGTCCCTCTTCCCTGCAGCCTCTAGAAACCCCCATCACACTCTCTGTTTCTGTGAGACTGACCTTTTTAGATTCCATGTGTAAGTAAGATCAATCATTTTTCATCTTTTTGTGCCTGGCTTATTTCAAGTAGCATAATGTTCTTCAGGTTCATCTATGTTGTTAAAAATGGCAGAATTTCTTTCTTCTTCTTTTTTTTTTTTGAGTTGGAGTCTCACTCTGTCACCCAGACTGGAGTGCAGTGGCCGCTCCTGGTCACCGCAGCCTCGACCTGCTGGGCTCCGGCGATCCTTCCGCCTCAGCCTTCCAACTAGCTGGAACTACAGGCGCGCGCTACCACGCCTGGCTAATTTTTTAAAATTTTTATTGTAGAGATGAGGTCTCATCAAGTTGCCCAGGCGGGTCACGATTCTTTCTTAAAGTCTGCATAATATTCCACCATCTCTCATCCATCCTCCTGTAGATAAAGACTTAGGTTGCTTCCATATCTTGGTTATTGTGAATAATGT
>CAUYQG010249439.1:0-34932 GCA_963574415.1 Tarsius wallacei
CTCGTCTCTTAAATACAATCGCAAAAACTAGCCAGGCTTGTGTCTGTAGTTCTAGCTACTTGGAAGGCTGAGGTGGAAAGGATCGCCTAAGCCCAGCAGGTCTAGGCTGCGGTGGCTGTAAGCGTGCCACTGCACTCCTGCCTGGGCAAGAGTGAGACTCCAACTTAAAAAAAAAGAAAGAAAAACAATTTAATGGCTTGCTAATCTGCTGCAGGGCCTGCAGAAGTTTTTTACTGTCCAGTAAAAGACTTGACATATTCTGCCAGAATGTTCAAGGGTATAAGTACCCTTTTAGTATTCCTTGTTGTCTCAGACTAAGAAAACAGTAGGAAATACACTTTGAGATCTGACTTCATTTCTTTGCAAATCTAAGCTTGCCAACGGGATTAGCTGGGTGAGAGGAGGCATTCAGCAAACTTTGGCTGTCCATTTGCGATTCTCCAGGTAGGACTCAGTGTTTCTCTCACTCCTTTATTCACTCATCAAACATTGTTCAACGCGTCTTTTTTTTTTTCCTTGCCAGGCACAGTCTGGGGTGCTGGAAGTACAATAGTTGACAAAATTGACCTGACCCTGTCCTAAGAAGGGGCCGTGAAATATAAACCTGCTCAGAATGTGCCTCAGCCTTGGTCTGTGAAGGGGTGGGCATTTTAACCTATGCAAGTGCAATTGTGTGTGTGAGTGCACGCGTGCGTGCACATGCATGCTGTTGTGGAATTGGGTTCATTTTCTTCATTGTTTGCCTGCCTTCACAACCTTGCCCAGGTCAGAGCCTGCGCCTGCACAGTGAGAGCTTACTGAAAGAACTAAGCTTAGAGGAAAGCACGGCCACTCATTAGGGATAGCGCAAGGAAACCAGGGAGCCTGATCCTGTTTCGGGATTTCATTTGGAACAAGACTTTCTCACTTGCCCTTCCTGGCATAGTCAGTGTGGTGTGCGTATTACATAATCCAGTCTAGATTAATTTCCATTCTTGATTTTATCCATCGGAAAGTTATGTTCCCTTAAGATGGGTGAGTAATTGAAGAAATATAGTCTGATCAGTTGTCATTTTTAAAGAAAGTTTTGATTGAAAATAAATTGGAAATTTTCACTGACTTGATATATTTATGCCATCTGCATTTAACATCATTACTGTCTACTTGAGAATTGTAAATATTTCATTCTTTCTCGCTGATTAAATGCCTTTATAAAACCTTATATGAGTAGGAGAAGATTACTTCAAATTGATGAAATATGCCATCATGCATTTTCCCATAAAATTTTTAAAAATCCTGGAGCCAGATTGAGATTTGAAAAACCATTTTCCTTTATTCGAGCAATTGTTTATAGAAAATATGTCTCTCTCCCTCGAGAGAGAGAGAGAGAGAGAGAGAGAGAGAGAGAGAGAGAAAGAAAGAAAGAATTGATCCCTGAAAATGCACAGCAAATTTTATAGCCTCAAATGTATGGTGTGATTATCTCCCACAGTGGATTTGTAAATACTTAGAGTTTTTTACTTTAAACAAATATTGCAACCAGAGTAATTTCCAAAGCTGTCTCTGTCTCTGCATTCTGCTTTTCTTCAGACAAAATTGACCTGCCTCTGTCCTTTAAAATTCCATGTAAATATTTTAAGTGGTGTTTACACAAGTCGAACACTTTCTGGCCATTACTGCACCGTGAGGCCACAGGGCTTTCCTTCTCTCTGTCATTCCGGCTGAGCTGACTGACTTCAGCAGTTTCTGGCTGCTTCTGAAATAGTCCTCAATTCATGGAATCGCTGAGTAGTTTGTACTTGGCATCACTAGAAACTACTGGTGACATTTTTAACCTAAGCCTCCTGAGGCCCAGAAGTGTCTGTCTTTGCATTGTTCTTTTTCTGGTGCTTTTAATGTCCCTGCTGAACTTTTTCTCAGTAAGCGTCCCCTGCCCCATCCCTGTCCCAGCTTCTTTAGTCATTTTACATCACAGTTCAACACTTCAAGCACTTCTTTCTGGCCAATATCCTTAGTGCCTCTCGTCCTCCTTGGTGCTCAGAAAAACTCCGAGCAAGGATCCATCTGATCATCTCATTCCTCCACTCCTGCGTGTGCGCTGCCGAGTGCTGTTAGAGAACGTGTCACTTCTGTGCAGATCAGTACCACCAAAGAACCATGCTGCACATTACAAGGACATACATTAGGTGGCATGATACTTTGACTCTGTCCCCACACCTGGGACAGCACTTATTCATGACTCGTTAGACTTATCCAGCTGGCCCACTGCATGGAGATTGTTCTCTCACCACAGGTGACATCCAGAAACTTCTGCATTGCCAACTTTTGCCAGCACTTACCTCCTGTGAAGAGTGCACCCTTCTCACAGTGTTTTAGACTTTATACTGCTATTAATGATCTCTGGTTAAAGCCACAATTTACTACGTGGCTGCTATGAGCCAATCGTAGTGCTAGCCACTTCCTATACATTGGCTTAATTCTCACAAAAACTGTGACATGTATTATAACACTCATTTTACAGTTGAGGTAATTGAGACCCGCGGGTGGTTAGAGAGGTCACAAAGGCCACACAACTATAAACAGATAGAGGGATAGGATTTGAACCCAGGTTCGATTGATTCCAAAGTCCAGACTCCTCACTGTTCAACTCTGAAGTCCATATTATTTTTGAGGGGAGTTTCTTAATTCTGAATGTCACACTTATTAATTATAGCATACTTTTAAAATGTGAAAAATTCATTTATTGCCCATAGTTCTGTCATCTAAAGACACCTCTGTGAATATTTTGCTTTGTTTCTGGTCCTCTTTTCTACATAGTATTTTGTTTGTTCGTTTTCTTCAAAAGCATGCTTCTCAGTGACCTATGCATTGATTACAAAACATGAACAATTTACAGGGAATGTCACAAATGCTGAGACTTTCCATGAAATGAGAAATGTAATCTGGAGAGGGAAGATAAAAGGAGCTTGGACTTCTAGTCCTGGGCAAATGTTACTCTATTTCAAAATGAAGAATGCCACAATTATAGACATTTCCCATGGAACTGTATTAAAATTTAACTTTATGAATTCTCAAGCAGAACGGGGAAAGGTGAATGGGTTACGAGTATTTACCTGAATTTATTGGAGAGGTCATCAGTCCTGAGATAGGTAAGTCAAGTCCTTGAATTGTAACGCTGTAGTCTTCATTCTGAGATTCTTTCCTAGTTCCCTAGGTTTGTATCCAGTGAGTTATGACCTTGCTACTTTGGGTCCTCAGCCCAGTTTCCCCCCTTCCATAGCTGCCGGGTGTGGTAAACTAGTTGGTTCCTGGTGTATTCCAGTCATGGTGGAAGATTGAACGCCCTAAGTCTAACCTCACAGTCAATGAGTCCTATAATCGTTCTCAAGATGCATCACTATGATTCTAAGTCGGAATGCCACCTTTAGTGCCATTTAGTCCTGAAAATACTTGTCCTGGCAGATGGTGTTATGCATGTTGCCTGGGCCCCAGATATGGCCTCTGCAACTTATTTCAGGAATGTCAGCCCTAGGAGCCCAGGTTTTGATCAGCACGTCATTTGTCCCCAGAGAAGTTTGGCATAGCCATGGAGCTTGAACTGAAAGCCTGATAACGTAATTGGGTCCCAGCAGTTTAGAGACTGAGAGATTGAGCCTGAGGATTCTTTTGACTGGAACCTTGGCCTAATTAAACATTGATAAACTTATCATCATCATAATCACACTGGAAAGCATCTATGTAAGTGATCCTCAGCTACATAGAACAATGATTAATTAAATTCATCGATTTAGGGCCAGGTGTGGTGGCTCACACCTGTAATCTCAGCACTTTGGGAGGCTGAGGCCAGAGGATTGCTTGAGTCCGGGAGTTCAAGACCAGCCTGGGCAACATAGTGAGACCTCATGTCTATTTCTTAAAAAATGAATTAAAAAATATAACTATTCAGTGTGTTTTCTTGTGAACTAAAGCAAACATATATATGCATGCATATGTGTGCATGTACACACATACATACACACAGACACTCACACTTTTCTGTTGTTGTTGAATAGGAGTTTCACTCTGGTGCCCAGGTTGGAGTGCAGTGGCATGCTTATGGTCACCACGGCCTCGACATGCTGGGCTCAGGCGATCCTTCTGCCTCAGCCTTTCAAGTAGCTGGAACTACAGGCGCACGCCACCATGCCTGATGCCCGGCTAATTTTTTCATTTATTGTAGAGATGAAGTCTTGCCAAGTTGTCCAGGCAGGTCTCGAACCCCTGGACTCAGGCAATCCTCTCACCTCTGCCTCCCAAAGTGCTGGGATTACAGGCTTGAGCCACCACACCCAGCCCCACTCACATTTTTTTCCCTAGAAAGTTAAAATTGGATGAGAAATGCCCCCCACCCCACTGTCTCAAACAATAAATTCTTGTCCTTTATATTATACTTCAGTCATACAATTTCATGGGATTTTAGATGATTTCCCATTGATTTTGGAAAAAAGTACTCAGTGTAAACTGTGCGATTTTGACAAATTAATTATTATTTTGCATAGGAAGGCTGGCTGCTCTTGGTCTGAGAGCTTTCAACTAGTCTTACATGATTTCAGTCCTATGTCCTTTCACTGGTGTAGGTTTCCGAGTCTGTCGTTTTAGAATGGATTACTGCGTGGAAAAGGCACAAAGTGCATTAGCAGTTAGGTGTTTGAGCCTACCTTGGCCAGTGTGTGAAGAGGGTGGTCAGATGCGTAGTGGTGTTTTGAGTGTCCGCTCTGTGTAGAGCTGGGTGCTGTCATAGGTATCAAAGACACTTAAAGTGTGCCTCCTGGCTTTAAAGAACTTGCAAACAAATTGTCTTGCCCCCACAGAAAGGACATTAAACACACACACACACACACACACACACACACACACACTTACTCCATGGTAAAACTTGAAAACTGTAAGGGCTCTTCTGTCATAAATCAAGTTTCAGTTTATGCATGGATCTGTCCTTGTGTTGTGTCTTCTGTCTTAGACACGTGCCTTTCAGCACTGTCCTTTAGTGTAAATGCTAGCTAATAGCTTTAAAACGAGCCTTGATGACCAGTAGGGCACATCTTTTTACGTTGTTGCCGTTCTTCAAAATCCTTGTGGATATTTTTGATTCTTTATTTTCCTTAGGAATTCTGTGATTGAGAAGTTGCATAGAAAACCAAACCAAAACAAAAAGCCTACTGGGTCCTGATCAGATTTATGTTAATTTGCAGATTGGGCTGGGAGATTTGATAAATCGGTGATACTGAGACTTTCTGTCTACAGACATGGCTTTGTCATTCCATTAATTTAGGTATCCTTTTCTATGCTTGAATAAAGTGTTATTGTTTCCTGTGTAATGTTTCTGCACATTTTTGTTAACTACTAAGCACTGTATACTTTTTCTATAGAAAGAAACCTGTAAATATTATTTAAGAACATGAGAAAGGGATTTGAATAATTGGAGAGGTAAATTTTCTTGATGGAAGTATATAATACCATAAAGATGTATAATGCAATTTCAATAAATTATAATTAGATTATTGAAGTTTTTAGAATTAAAAGTAATTTTTTATAATCAACCATTTTGAAATGTTTTATAATTTCCTTTGAGGTTTCTTCTTTGACCCACAAATTATTTATAAGCATGGTATTTAATTTCCAAATATTTGAGAGCGTTTTAGGGACTTGTTTATTATTGATTTCTAAATTAATTCTATCGTGGTCAGAGAACAAAATCTTTGTGATTTTAATGCTTTGAATTTATTGAAACTGATTTTATGGCCCAATATATGTGGAATCTTAGTGATTATTCTGTATACAGTGGAGGATACTGTGTGTTCTATGGTTGCCTGGATGCAGTGCTCTGTAAACATAAAAGAGGCCAGGTTTGCCGGTCGTGTTATATTGTAAGTCTTCACTATCTTTGCTTATTTTTTGTTTATTTCTTTTAATTAATGAGAGAGGAGTGTTGAACTGACCACTTCTTAGTAATGGACATTTCTTCTTTCTGTTTTGTCCATTTTTACTTCATTATAAAGCTTTGGAATTAGTTAAATGCCTATTTCTGGTTGTTAGGTCTTCTTGATTGGCTTCCTTTGGTGTTATGAAATGTCCCACCTTTTCCTAGTGATATTCCTTATCTTAGAGTCTACTTTGTTATTAATATGGCCACCTAAATCTTTTATCATTAGGGCTGCATAGTATATATGTTTTTATTCCATTTTTAACCTGTGTCTTTATCATTAAATTCAATTTCTTGTACACACATATAGTTTGGTCCTGCCCTTTAAAAATCTAGTCTTGACAGTCTGAGACTTTACATTTGTGTGTTTAGTCCATTCATAGCTAATATTATTGTGCAATTAATACATTTGCGTCTACCATCCTGCTATATGTTTTCTGTTTGTCCTAATTGATCTTTGCTCCTCTTCGTTTTCTTTTTCTGCTTTCTTTTGGATTAAATGAATATTTAATTAGTATTTTGTTTTATATCTTCTTTTGATTTATAATCTATATCTCTTTGTCTTTTATTTGGTGTCCTAGGCAGTTTGTAGTGTATATCTTTAATTTATTACAGTCTGCCATGAATTAATATTATGCCACTTCATGTATCATGTAAGAATTTTACAAAAGTGGATTTTTATTTTCCACCCTGTTGTCCTTTGTCATAGGTTTTACTTCAACATATATTATAAACCCTTCAGCATTTTGCTTTCATATCAATTATCTTTTAAAGAAACATTATTTTATATTTATGGACATATATATTTGCCAGTGCTTTTCATTCCTTTGTGTAGATTCTAGATTCCACCTAGGCTCATGTTTCTTCTACCCGAAGTGCTTCCTTTAACACTTTAGTAAAGCTAGTATCCTGGCCATGACTTCTTTCAGATTTTTGTTCACCTGAAAATGTCCTTATCTTCAGTTCTCCTGCAAAGGGTACATATTCTTGCTGGATATAGACTTCTAGGTTGAATTTTCCATCACCTGTGTAGCATTTTAATGACGTTTCATTGTCCTTTGGCTTCATTTGTTCTGATGAGAAGTCAGATGACCTTTTCCCACTTTATTAAGTATCTTTTATTTTTGTTTGCTCTTACCATTTTTCTCTTTACAGTTGATTTTCAATACTTTGTTTTTGTTTTTCTTTGTGTTTATTTACTTGAGTTCATTGAGCTTCTTGAATATGAGTTTATATTTTTACCCGCTATGGAAAAAATTGACCATTCTTTTTTTCAAAAATTTTTTTTGCCTCTCCCTTCTGGGAGTCCATTTACACACACACACACACACACACACACACACATACACACACACCATATATTTTGTGTTTTGTGTTCAGTGTTCTTCCAATGTTTGCCTCCGTCCTTGAGCTTTTCCTTACTTTGAGAATTAAAGGGCGTTTGCTGTATTTTAATCACTTCTCTAACACATATGTATTCAATGCCATTGACTTTTACCGTAAGGCTTTGGTCTTGAGGTAATGTGTGAGTCTAATTATAAAATCCAAAGCAGAGAACTTTGATAATTTCTAGAGCCATGGTTTTATATGCCTAGGATTTCTGTGACATCAATGCTAAGTGCATATGTTGTCTTTTGTGGCGAATACATGCTAGGTATGAAGCACTCAACCTGCATCTGTCTTTGTTTCCTTACATGGTCTCCAAGTTAGTGAAAGTTAAGTGAATTTAAGGATATGGAATTAAATCTACAAATATTTGTTTTTTGGATTAAGTTGTGTAACTTCATGGAATGTTTTTGTAACTTTTACCAATATAGTCATTTGCAATGTCATTGTCAAAAATATTCATTGGGGATCACACAACAAATCAAAATGTCAGCATCTGCGTAACATATCAGGGTGTTATTGGTACTTCATGAAATTTCATTTTTGAAAGAGGTAGGCATTCCTTGAGGGAGAGGTGTTATGCAACTGAGAATTTTGATTAGTCATATTGCTTTGCTGTGATTCACCATAGACTTATTAACAAAATGTTGCTGTGCTTTGATTTCAGAATTCATTATATCACTGAATAATGGGGGATGACAGAGAAAGCGAGGAGAGGTATGAATTCATAACTGATATTTCTGGCAAAGCACTCTTCTGCATCTTTTGTTCCCATTTCATATCCAGCAAAATCCTACTTCCTCGGAGAAGCCAGACTCACTCAGAGAAATGTGATTTCTCTAGTGGGTGTTTCATTATCGCCAACTCCAACTGTATTCTCATATTTAGCACATTACTTATTTACCTGACATCGTCTTCATCAAACTGTGTCCTCCATGCCTTGCATCGTGCCTGACCAGAGCTGACTCTAAATAAATGGTTGTTAAAATACTGACAGGTATACATAAAGTCCCTAATATTTTTTAGAAGCCTGTTTTTGAGCCTTGGCTTGCCTGGAGCTTACGTTCACTTACATTTGAGAAGGAAAATTAACTTATTTTTCCAGATCAGACTGCTGAAATAAATTCAAATGCATTGGTCAGAAAGTTTTTGTCAGAAATTTTCAGTGTGATCTGTGGTTTTTGAAGGTAAAAAGAATCTCAATTCCATGTTATTGCTTGTCTGTCTCGCTGAGAAACAGCACTGGCTTTGAGAGAGCCTCTTGAGTAATTACAGATCACTTAGAAATAATTTTCTGTCATTGGAAGTACTCTTGTTAAAGCAGGTAATAATATATGGTAGAACAAAGACCCATCATTACATTCAAATTAATGTAGGCTTAATTTATTTGACACAATTCTTCAGCTACTGTGTCACGTACTGTGCTAGGCTTTGCTCTGTAAGACATGGAGACAGTCTGGTCCCTACCTTCACGGGCCTCGCAGTCTAGGGGAGATGAGGTTGGCTTTCATTTCCTCGTTTTAATGATAGTTCTTGTTGTTCTGTGGGTAATGACGGGACTGGAATTTGGCTCAAATATTGACACTAACTTGTCTCTTTATTTTCCCCTTCTTTTGTTCCACCATCTGAATTCCCAGCTTTGTTCTTTCTGTTAGTAACTGATTTTTCTTTTTTTGTTTTTGTCCTTTAGGAATGAACCTGGTAAATCTGATAAGACAAAGAAGGATCAGTCTAGCGCCCTCTTTTCAGAACTGCGCAAGATGCTACAAGCTCATGGTTATCCTAAAAAAGGAGACAAATCTAGAACATCGCAGAACACCCCTGCACTTTCACAGAAGGAAGGTTTGATCTGTGCCACCCGATCAAGCTTTTGGTGAACCACATTGAAAATTAGCAGCCGGGCGTGGTGGCTCATGCCTGTAATCCCAGCACTTTGGGAAGCAGAGGCGAGAGGATTGCCTGAGCCCGGGGGTTCAAGACCAGCTTGGGCGACTTGGCAAGGCCTCGTCTCTACAATAAATCATAAAAAAAATTAGCCGGGTGGGGTGGTGCACACATGTGGTTGCAGCTACTTTGAAGGCAGAGGTGGGGTGGAAGGATCGCCTGAGCCCAGTAGGTCGAGGCTGCGGTGGCCGTGAGCGTGCCACCGAACTCCAGCCTGGGCGACAGAGTGATACTCTTACCCCCCCCAAAAAAAATTAGCTGTGGGTGGGACAACTGGGATCCTCGCTTTACTTCAGACATTTTGGGGGATACATCCATGATTAGAGGATCTCTTAAAGTACCTTCCAATGCCCAGATCATTTATTTCTTTCCACTCCCATGTTTGTTTATAGTCGATACTGAAAATGTTATTGAGAGTCAAGCAGAGGTAGAACAAGGAAATGAAAATTAGTAGAAGCATATGTGGAAAATAAAAATGTGCATTTTTGTGTCTTAGGCACCTGAAGGCATATGGCAAATATTGCTAAGGGAAATATGGTCCCGAGGCTGTCAAATAGTACTTATAATACCTGCGTAGGTTAAACGCCAAACATCTGAGTCATGCCTGTAAACATCTGATCATGCTGTAATAATCTCTTACCTTAAAACAAGTCTCTTAACCCCATGATTCCTCCAGCTCTTGTCCTCTTCCTACGCCTCCACCCCTCAGCAAAACTTACTGAAATGATTGCATAGGCCTCATCTCCACTTCCTCACCTTCTGTTCTTTCCTCAACCTACTTTACTTACCATTCCACCACAACTGCTTTTGTCAGGAATACCAGTGCCCTCCACACTGCTGAGTTATTTGGTCCTTTAACTGTCCTTGTCTTGCTTGACTTTTCAAAAATGTCAGACCACTCCCTTCTTTTTGAAACACTTTTAGCTTCCTGGACAGCACGCTTACAAGAGTTCCTCTTCTAGTTTGTTGACCTCTCCTCCATCGTCTTTCTTGCTGACTCTTCCCCCTCCCCCAGATTGTAGACATTGCTGTGTCCCAGGGCTCAGTCCTTGGACTTGTCCTCTTCTGTATGTAGACAGTACTCATTTTCCATGTCATCTCATCCAGTCCCTTGATTGGAAGTGCTATCTGGATGTCAATGACCCCCACTTTTTTTTTAAGGTTAAGAAAGAAGAGTTTATTTAAAAGTAAATTAAAGAGAGAGAGAAGGAAGAGAGAAGATTCAACTCCCCAAGGTGGGGGAGGGGGACCAAAGCCAGGAAGCATAGCGACACCAGACTCTAGCAAGGCAATGGCCCCGACCCCCACTTTTTATGTCTCTCTCCAGCCCTGACCTTTTACCCGAGCTCCACACTTAAGAATCATACGCATCATACAGCCAGCAAGAGACTTTTCCATGTGACTTCTTCATTTGAATGTCTGACAGGAAAGTTAGCATGGCCGCAAAGGGATTCTTGATCCCCTTCCACCACACTGCCTCTCTCACCCTCACCTCTGGTTCTCCCATGCCAGTAACTGGCACCCGCCAGTCATTCTGCCAGCTGCTCAAGCCAAAAGGCTAGAGCAATCCCCATCTCATCCAATCCATCGGTAAATGTTTTTGGCTTCTGCCTCCAAAACATATCTCAAATCTGTTCACTTCTCGCTATTTTTGTAGCCTCGATGAACCACCCTAAGCCAGGCTACCATCATCTCTTACTTTTTTCTTTCTTTAAATTGCCAAATACAAATTATACATATTTATGGTGAACAACATAACTGTGGAATGGCTACACGCAGCTAACATAGCTTTTTTAAAAATGAGAACTCTCTTAGCAATTTTCAAGTTTACAATATATTGTTATTCACTATAGTCACCATAGTGTGCAATAGAGCTCTTAAACTTACTCCCTTCTAACTGAAATTTGTTATCTTTTGACCGACATCTGCCCACTCCTCTCATCTCTTACTTTCGAAGGAGCTTCCTAATTTGGACTCACTGCATCCACCTTTACTCCCCACTTTATTCTATTTTCCGCATGCAGCCACAGGAAGTGTTTTTTTAAACCTACCATGTCACCGTTTTGCTTAGAAGCACTTCATGTTTCATTTATAATAAAATCCCAACTTTGCAACGTGTACCCTACATGATCTTGACCTTATCTGGCATGTTATGGCTACTGGGTTTTGGTAGAACCCAAGAGAAGGAAACGACTAGAAGTTGAAAATCATGTGTGGGGTAGAAATTGAGTTGGATAATCTTCCAAGTCTTTTTCAATTCCAGACACTTCTGTGTTTATGATCATTTATAAACAGTTAGTTAGTCTACTTCAGATCCCTAGTTTTCTCATGAGAGTCTTTTCTAGAAATTAATTAAAACTTTGACAAATCTAATCCCCATAGCTAATCATTTTGATGTGACACTTTTCTGTTCTTTCTTCCTTTGTCTATGAAGAGAGAGTCAATCCAGTACGTGCTCACATAAATTTCGATTTGATTCCATCATTCCGTACTTATAAAGAGTTCAACCAAGCAGCACTACAGGTAAGAGGGCTTTTATTCTTTGAGTCCTTCATATGTTGAATATATGCAATAGAAGATAATGTATTTTTCAGAGTGTGGCTAGGAGATCATATACATCAGAATCACCTACGAAGCTTGATAAAAATACAGAAAACTGGACCTCAACTTAAACATCCGAATCAGAATCCCAAACCTCTTAGGGCCAGGAGCTTATATTTCGCACAGGCACTCTAGATGATTCCTATGACAACTGAGTTTTGAGAACCACTGACCTTGAGTGACAGCAAACATGAAGAAGTCTTCGCATAGGTTAGGTGGCAAGTGAAGTGGTTATCTGGTAGACATACACAATACAGATTGTTATATTCTAATGCATAAGCCTTCAAGTCTTTTTTTTTTCCTCAAGCATATGAGATGTTCATAGCTCTTGTCTCCGAGGGAAATAGTTCGTTTCACTAAGTTCAAAAACCTCGAACTGTACCCTGAAGGACCATAGTTTTTTGAGTCAGTCAGATAGGGATGCAGATTTTGCCTTTGTCATTTACTTGCTGTATGTCTTGAGTGAGTTGCCATCTCTGAGCCTTGATTTCTTTCTCTTCAAAATTGGTAAAATGGATCTCTGTTTCACTGAGTTGTTGAGAGGAAAAAGCGAACACGTGTAAAATTTCTAGTGCAATGTTCGGCACATATGAGATGCTCAGAAATTATGAACTCAGGTCTTTTTCCCCGTTGGTGCTGGCTGACCACCCAGCATGATGACTGTTAGTGGTCATGATGGGATCCGAGAAAGGTATTGTGTGGGTGAATCTTCTCAAATCTATTTCAATGCTAGAGGCAAAATTCCACCGACTGGGTGAGTGGTCATTTTTACATACTTTTTCTTCCTTTCATGCAACAAACTCCTTCACTTTTATTAGAGGTTTTGTTTTAGGGGTCACCTGAACAAATATTTGCTATATAGAGGACTTAAAATGTATTCTATGAAATCCTGATACTAATTTTATGAAACCAGACGCTTATTTGAAATACTTCATGTCGTGGGTAGTGACCAGTTGGCTGGAGTCCTGAGTGGTGAAAGAATTCATCCGAGTCAGATCAGAGTAGGAAAGACTAGGTTTACTCAGTACACTGTAAGGAAGTAGCAGGCAGGGTCCGCCCTGAGTCAGCAGTTTGAGGGTTTTTTTAATAGGGGAGCTGGCCTCTTTTGGTTCCCACCATGCAAATGAGGGATTAAAACATGGCAGCTATGACTGGTTGATGTTCATTCCTGTCAAGCAAATGAAGGATTGAAATAGGGCGATTCTGATTGGTTGATGTTCATTCCTGCCATGCAAATGAGGGATTGAAGCATGATGGTTCTGATTGGTTGATGTTCATTCATGCTAGGCAAATCAGGGATTGGAACATGGCTACTCTGATTGGTTGATGTTCACTCCCACCATGCAAATGAGGGATTGAAACATGGCGGCTCTGATTGGTTGGTGTTCATTCCTGCCATGCAAATGAGGGATTGAAATATGACAGTTCTGATTGGTTGATGTTCGACTTTGCTTGTAAGCTGCTTATTGGTCAGTTGGAGGTTAAATGACTTCCACTTTAGAAGCTAGACAAGATATATACCCTGCAAGGATAGTTATGTTCACGACTATAGCATCTATGGTATTAAACTGGAAGGAATCAGAATATCTTGAGTAATTCCCTCTTTTATACTTTCCCCTGCCCCTTCATTAGGCTTTAATAACTTCCCTGGAAAAGTCTCTTCTTTCTTCATAAAGTTTTTTCATGCAAAAACTAGCTAGCTTAGTCTGGCTAATCAGAGCTGACTTCAATCAGAGAGATGAAAACATCAGGGAATCTGAGAAAAGGGACAGTAGAGGGCTTTTTCTCTTTACTTGCCGCTTCAGTAAAGCTTTGGCCATTCTTTGGAAGCATGAAAGAAAGCAGCATCTGGGGAGAGGGAGCAAGCAAGGTACTTTTGTTTTCTGTAGTCTATATTCTAGAGCTGTGACTTAGCTTTGGGTGTTTCCTTCCTGTTAGCAACACTGCTGGTCACACGTAACAGCCTCCTGACATCTGCATAACAACCTGCACAGTATTTCCATGTAGACTAGCTGATTTCATCTTCATAACAAGCCTGTCATCAACTTGATGTCCATCCCTCTTACTGTAAGACAGAAGAACCCAAATCTGGGAGAGCTTGCACCATGCCCAAATCCAAAAGCTATTGGTAGCCCAGTTGAGACACCATGTTTTATCACCCACACTACAGTCCATTGGGGTCCAAAGTAACTCAGAGAGAACGATCACAGTAGAAAAATGTGATAATCAAAATACCAAAAGCAGCAGGCACACTGAAAAATGAGAGGAGCAAAGCACCTTAGCTGATCTGCCCAGGTTGTGTTTTGAACCCATGTGTTTGGAAGGCGACTTCAGGCTTGTGGCAATTTTGGGCTTCAACTTTTGATGTGATACAAATAGGAAATAGCAAAATATTCAATTTTTTAAAGCTCTTATTTTAAAATTTATCTTGCAGGAATGTATACAGCATACATACACAGTTAGAAGAATTATATGGGTAACACTGAGATTAAGAAATAGAGCATTACCAGGCTGGGCACGGTGGCTCATTCCTGTAATCCTAACACTTTGGGAAGCTGAGGCAAGAGGATTGCTTAAGCCTGGAGTTCAAGATCAGTCTGGGCAACTTAGTGAGACCTCGTCCCTACAAAAAATCAGAAAAATTAGCCGAGCATGGTAGCATGCACCAGAGTCCCGGCTACTTGGGAGGCTGAGGCAGAAGGATCGCCTGCGCCTGTGAGGTTGAGGCTATAGTGAGCCGTGATCTGTATTCCAGCTGGGGCGACAGAGTGAGACTCTGACTCAAAGAAGAAGAAGAAAAATAAATTGAGCATTGCCAGATCCTTTGAAGTTCGTTTCTCACAATCCTCTTCTCCTTCATTTCCTGAGTTCTGTGACGATCTTCCCTTACTTTTCTTTTTTAGTTTTAGCACATTTGGATACATGATTAAGTGATATTTTGTTTTGTTTTGCATGTTTTTCACCTTTATACACCTGGAAATTTATTGAATGCATTTTTCATGACTTGATGTTTTTGTTCGTTTCTTTTTCAGGTCATCAGTGAGGTTGCATGCAAATCCAGTGTATTCATTTGTTCTCATTAGTATTATTGTTAGCACATCGACTTATCACAGTTTACATTTACTACACAATTACTTATCCATTCGACTGTTGATGGACACTTGCAATCTGTTTTAGCTCACGATCCTTAGAAAATAAAGACTGAAGCGAAACTTACATGCTAAAGTTTTAGTGGGATATGCAGTCTCAAGTCAGTAAGAGTAAGGGGAAAAGAAAAGTAAGGCAAGGAAGGAGGGAAATGAGAAGCAAGGTGGTTTATTACCAAGCTACACACAGCTGGTGGCTCAGTCACTTTTAAACTGTGTAAAGCCACCATGCCTTAGAATGGCCTGGATGGGAGAGGAAGGGGAAAGACGATATGTGTCAGTTCCTTTCTATCTGCTGCCTTTAGTCAAAAGTCATACACAGGATGTTAACTATTCTGTCCTTTGGGTTGCCTGACCCTTCCAGGAACCCATGGAGGTACCCAGTTGCCATGTTGTGGGGAGCGTAAAGTTATAGCTTTCATGAATCCAGTCCCTTTGGATGGATACTGGAGCCCCTCCTGCAGGTGGTGTTAGGAGGACAGGCAGGGGCTGCAAAAACAGAGCTAGCATTCACGACTTGATTGGAGTGGGATGGGTGGGGTCTGAATGCATAAACTGAGTCTGGTATAGCGGTGGGTTTTTGCCGTGACCGGCAGTGCTGGTTTGAACATTTTTGTCCATATATCTTCTTCCATGTGAGCAAGAGTGTTTCTAGGTGTGTATCTAGGAGGGAGATCGTTGGGGGGCGGTAGGGTGGAGTGGTAAGGTGGTGGTACATGATAATGACAAATTACTTTTCAAGTGGTTGAGTTTTACTGTGTATTTTACTGTTGATTTGCATTCTTCGTCATAGTGGATGAAAATTCGTGTTGCTCCATATCCTTGCTAATAATTCTTACTCTCTCATTTAAAATTTTTTTGTCTAGCTGGTGGAAATGGAATAGTATCTTATTTCACTACAAATGACAACAAGCATCTTTTCACATGATTTGAGGTCATTTGTGTTTTCTCTTCTGTAAGATGCTTGCTTCTAGCCTTTGTTCAGTTTCTGATGGGATTGATCTTTTTTATTATTCATATGTTGAAGACTTTAAAAATAAATTTTGGAAACTTGCTAGCTATGTGTTCCAAATTTCTCCTTCCAGTTTGTAGCTTTTTTTCACTTTTTTTGACAAACAGAAATTATTAATTTTAAAGTAGCCACATTTACTTTCTTGTTTAAGAAATCCTTACCTACCACAAGATAATAAATACATTTCTTATATTTTTTAAAGAGCTTTGGCATTTTATCTTTTACATTTGATGTCTAAATACTTTTTTAGTTCATTTTTGTGTATGCTATGAGCGAGAGATATTACAAAGATAATACAAAATGAATATTTTAAGCCAGTATTTCAGTTCTTTAATGACTATATATATTATTGCTAATATTTTCTATTTCTTCCTAAGCCACTTTTGGTCATTTATATTTTTCTAAGTATTTGTCTATTCCATGGCTTTCAAATTGATTGGCATAAAGTTGTTCATAATACTCTCTTGTTATCTTTGTAATGTCTGAATCTTCTGCAATGATATCCACTTTTCATTCCTAATATTGCTTGTGCTTTTTTCTCCTGTGATTTATTTTATCAGAGGTTTGTCAATTTTATAGTTCTTTTCAAATAATTGACTTTTAACTTTCTTGATGCTCTCCATTAAGTCTTTTTTAAAATTTCATTAATTTCAGTTCTTATGTTTTTCTTTCTTCTACATTTTTGGGTTTATTCTTTGGTTCTTTACCTAACTATTTTAGATTAGGTATTTAATTTATTGATTTTATATTCACTTTCCCCCTAATATATGCATGTAAGGCTAAAGATTTCCAATTGTTGTTTTAGCTGCATTTCATAGACCGTGATAAATGGATTTTTTTAAAAAAGTGTTCTATTATTAATATCTTCTAATCTCCATTATGATTTCTTCTTTGACCTATTTTATTGTGGTAAAATATACATTACATGAAATTTGCCATTTTAGCCATTTTTAAGTATAGAGTTCAGTGGCATTGAGTACATTCACATTATTATGCAACCATCACCAGCTTTTAAAAACTTGCATGATTGAAACTGTATTAATTAAACAATAATTCCCCATTTCCACAGTCCCCCAGTTCCTGGCAACCACCTTTTTAGATCTCTCGATTTGACTTCCCAAAGGACCTCATATAAATGGAATTAGACAATATATGTCCTTTTCTGACTTGCTTATTGCACTCAGTATAATGTCTTCATGGTTCATCCATGTTTTAACACGTGGTAGAATTCCCTTTCCTTTTATGGCTGAGTAATATTTCACTGTATGTTATACCACATTCTGGTTATCCTTTAATATGTTGGACATTTGGATTGCTTCCACCCTTTGGCCATTTTGAATACTGCTGCTATAAACACAGTTGTACACATATCTGTTTGAGTCTCTGCTTTCTGTTCTATTGGGCATACACACAGAAGTGGAATTGTTGAATCGTGTGGTAATTCTATGTTTAATTATTTGAGGAACTGCCATACGATTTGCCACAGAAGCGTGATCATTTTGCATTACCACCAACAGTACGTGGGGTTTCAGTTTCTTCAAATCCTCCCCAAAGTGTATTATTTTTTGTTTTGTTTTGTTTTCATAGCCATTCTAATGGGTTTGAAGATTTCATTGCTTTATCCAGATGGAGACTCTTTTTCACAATTATCTGGGCTTCTTGAATGTCACGATTGGTGTATTTTATTACTTCTGGGAAATTTTCAGCATCTATCTCACATGTATTTCCTTTTCTCTGTTCTGTTATCTCCTTCTGTAACTCTGATTAGACATATTTGGATTTTCTCACTCTCTTCTCCATGAAATACATTTCTCTTATTTTTCATACCTTTGTCTCCTTGAGTTGCATCCTGAGTCATTTCTTCAACTTTGTCTTCCCAGTTCAAAAATTTTCTTGCCAGCTGTGTTTTCACATGCTAGTTAATCTGTACATCAAGTTTGAATTTTCATGATAGTATTAATTATAGGCCTTTTATTTGATTGTGTTTCACATCTGTCTGGTCAGTTTTGAGTCTCTTGTTCTTTCATATTTTCAGTACTCGCTGTTATTTATTTAAACATACTTATTTTATATCCTCTATCTGATCATTCCAATGTCTGCTTTTTTGGTATCTAATTCTGAATTTCATTATTTCTATTGCTTCCGACTGATAATAGTTGATCTCTTCTTGTGTTTTTTTTTTTTTATTTTAAGCTTATATTATTTGTAACTTTATCTGCATGAATTCTTTGAATTCTGGTTTTAAAATAATTCTCTAGAGGTGATTTTGATTCCCTTTTACTAGACATATGGAGTCAGGATCTCTTTAAACTAAATATTAGACTTGGATTGTTGAGGGCCACACAGGTAGTGTCTGAATTTCAGCTTCAGATCTGTGTGAGTGTGAGCTTCTGTTCAGTATTCCCCAGGGTGAGCTGTTTTTTCTTATTCTTCTCAGAGCTGAGACTGGGGTGGGCATGCACATACCTTGTCTCCTTTTGCTGGATGAGATTTCTCTGTTTCGCCTGTGGAAGATGTTACCCTTTAGGAGACCGGGCTTTATGCTTTATGCTGTGGTCTCTGATTTCACCTCCCCAAGCTCTAGACCATCAGTGTGGGACAAATATTCTCAATATTCCCTTGTTTCTTAATTTCCACATTCTAGTCATTTCTGGTACCAATTTGTTTCCCTTACTTTACCAGAAGCTTGATCCTGTTTTGAAAAACAAGTTTCTATCTGTTTTATTAATCATTTTCAATGTTCTTTACCAGGGAGCATGTCTGCTTACCTAATCCATTATGTAGCAGTAAAGTGACGGTAATATCTGTATTTACATGTAGATGACTAAGCTAACCACAAATGAAGGGATCCTTAAAATATTCTTAGCATTGTTGAAATTAAATGTGCTTAAAATGAAGCATCCTACACACAGATGAATCCCCTTAGCTTGTGTTGAAGAGTTTGGTGTTAATTGGGTGTACACTGAAATTTGTTTGCTTAAGTGACACATAATTTGATAAACATTTCATGCTTAAGGATAAGTAGTAGATTCTGTGTAGGAGGCAGAGTAATGGAATTTCGATTAAGTTTGTACCTACTTTACTGATATTTAAGAACTGCAATAGAAATAAAGCTATCATTTGATTATTGCTGTACTATTTAATTACAATATTATTTTCTCTTCATTAGTTAATAGACGGCTTTGTGATTATACTGAGCACAGATGGACTGATCATCTTCGTGGATAAAAGCGTCTCTTCACTACTTGGCTACTTACCAGTAAGTTCTTCCTACTTTGGGGAAAGTGGATCATTCTGGTTTGTTGTTTAGGGGTCGGTCCATTATATATTTTCAGGAGCATAAAACTCATCAGAGAAGTTGTTCTTAATGTGGCCAAAATGTGCACCTGTTTTATTGTCATCTCCATTGGTTTCGGAATACCTTAGACTGGGTGGTTGATAAACAACACACATTTATTACTCACAGTTTTGGAGATTGGGAGTCTGGTGAGGGCCCACTGTTTCACAGACAGCTGTGTTCTTCCTGTAATCTCACATGGTAGACGAGGTAAAAGAGCTTTTTGAGATCTCTTGTATAAAAACACTAATCCCATAATCACCTTTCAAAGGCCCCACCTCATAAATCCATCACATTGAGGGTCAGATTATTTCATTGTATAAATTCTGTGGGGCACAAACATTCAATCTATAGCAAGGCCTCCATATTCCACTTATGCATGTGTGTGAAGAGACGTGATAGAATTCATTCACCACCAACAGTCCTCCTGCTGAAATCTCTGCCATTGGCTTGTTTTTTTATTTCATTGTACGTTTCGTATCCACAGAGCTGTCTCAAGAACTTGACATACCCTGACCCAGAGATCTATAGCACTCAAGTTTGGAGCATGGAAATGAATAGAAACTTGGTTAGATTACCCTGTAAGTTAGGCTGGAAGTGGATTGTAAACTGGTTCCACACTTTTAGCCAGGTCCGTTCCGTGGCTTTTTGGAAATTCACAGAGCTTTTATACCTCTTAAAAAAAAAAAAAAACAACCCCCAAATCCCAGAATTTATCTCTTCTATTTCTTACTCTCTTTAGTTCTTTTAAAAAAACAGATTTCATTTTCAATTTCAGCTTATATTTGTAAGATACCAAATCAACTGAATAAAATGCAATTAAAGATATTTATTAAATTACATTTTAGAATATTTATATCATAGAAGGACAAAGGTCTTATTAAATCCATATTAAAAGAAATAATGTGTGAGTATCATCCATTACAGCTTAAATTTTATTATAGTGAAGACAAGAAAACTATCCAAATTGTTGGGACATCAGATATTACCCATACTGAAATTGTCATTGACTGAGACTGGTGACTTTTTCTTATTATGTGAGGAATTTTTTATAGCAATGGTGTTAGTTATAATATTACCTTGCTTCTTTATGTATTTGGTTCAGAGTTTTAACTTTCAAGAAGCTCTTTTACCTATCAACATTTGAGGTACCTCCCCCCCACACACACATATCGTCACCAGAATGTCGAGGTATTTGGGACGTATGTTTGAACTAGCAACCTTAAACCATAGACTTGATTACTTTGGTTTAGTTAAAAATAAAAGTACAACTATTGAGACTGTACATAAACATTAAATGAGAACAGAGTTATATATTCTTATAAAATAGGGTGAAAGATGACCATACCTGAGGCAAATCTCACACTTCACTAAATCTTAAACTGTTCTTAATTTTTAACAACAATCTTTTTTTCCAGGCTTTGATTGGAAATTTCATTTTCTAAGTCATCCATCTTGTGTTAAAAGGAGACCAAACCATTTCTAGAGTGTCTTCTTGGCTTCAGCAATCTGTAGTTTCATTTCATGTCAAGGTGCCTCTGTTAACAGGACAGCTCTAAACTGCTAGCGTGGTGGGTGGAAAGAACTTGGTCTTTGGGGTCAAAATAATCTGGAGATTAAAATTGATCCTTGTCACTACCTACATGAACTGAAGTTGCTCATCTGTAAGCGAGGCAAGAATATTATTGAGAAAGTACTGGGAGGTGAGCTATAGTGTGGTCTACAGTGTGGTCAGCAAAGACTCATCTAATGGGGTGACATTTAGATCTGAATGGAGTGAGTATGTGTGTCATGAGGGTAGCTGGAATAAATATGTTTCAGACAAAGGAAAAAGCGTGCGTAAGAGCCCTAAATCAGGAATGTGTTCAGTGTGGAAAAGGTACAGCAAAGAGGACAGTGTGACCTGAGTACTGTGAGCAAAAGGAAAAGAGATAGGAGATGATGAAGTCAGAGCAGTAATGGGATCCACCTTGCTTAGGACCGTTGTGATGATTTTTTTTCCTCTGCCATTGAGGGGTTTGGAGTAGATGAGGGAAGTGATCTGACGTGTTTTTTCCCATGATTGCTTGGTGTGGTATATCAAGAATTGGCTATGAGGGGCAGGCACAGAAGTAGAGTCCAGTCCCAAGGCTGTAGATGGTAGCGGGTTGGATTATGCTTGAAGTGGAAGTGTTCTGTAGGTAACACATGCTTTTTCTTTTTTCTTTTTCTTTTTCTTTTCTTTTCTTTTTTTGAGTCAGTCTTACTCTGCTGCCCAGGTTGGAATGCAGTGGTACGCTCATGGCCACCACAGCCTTGACCTGCTGGGCTCAGGTGATCCTTCCACCCCAGCCTTCCAAGTAGCTAGAACTGCAGGTGTACGCCACCACGGCCAGCTAATTTTTTGATTTATCTTAGAGTGGAGGTCTCACCATGTTGCCCAGGCAGGTCTCGAACCCCTGGGCTCATGCAGTCCTGTCGCCTCTGCCTCCCAAAGTGCTGGGATTATAGTGAGCCACCGTGCCAAGTGGTAACACAAGTTTTGCTGATTGATTGGAAGGGGCTATGACAGAGAGATGAGATGTGCCCACGTTATGATTTTACAACATGTGCCATTAATAAAATGATGTCTATTGTTATCATCATTATGGTATTCAACTTATACCTGAAATCTGCCACCATATTTTCCTACTCATTGATTTCCTTGACAGTTTAAAATGGTTTTTTTATTTTGGAAAAACTTGTAGTCATTTTTTGTGGTAACTTGTAACCAATACCCCCTGTTCTCAGCAGTCTCCCATCCTGTTCACCTTATTCCATATTCCCTATCCCTCCCCCCCAAAAAAATCTAGTAATAACACATAGTTATTCTTTTTCGCAATTCTAAAGAAAATGAAACTTTTCAAACATAAGCTTCATCATGGAAAGATTTTCTCAGCATCGAATTTTTAAGAGAATAGAATTCAGCAGGTTTTGAACATAGGTATAAGGTTCCTTTGTGATAATTGTGATGAGATTTGCTCTGTTCTTCCTGAGAAGCTTACAGCATAAGTAAAGAATTCGTAGTGATGAGTCTCATTGAATTCAGGATCCAGCCTGAATCTCCTGCGGTGACTCGTGTCCTTTCCTGTCCTATACAGTTGAATAGTTTTCTAGTGCATGTTTAATGTGAACGTCTCCAGTAGAAAAAAAGATGCTTCTTGCCTAGGTTCTCAGTAAATGTCACGGAGTAGGGTCCATTTTTAAATTCTCTCTCTCTCTCTCTCTCTCTTTGGCATGACTGACAAACACCATACTAATATTTGTGTGATAACGAATAAGTATTTGCAAACCTGGCTTTTGAAAAACCACCTTATTTTTTGCTGGTATTTATTCCTGCTTCATAAAGCTCTGAGTACTTTGATCTTTCTGTCGTGTGTAATAAGAAGAGCAAATACCCAAGATTTTAAAAAATAATATTAAGTTGATAATGTTTTCAGGTCTCTGCCTTTTTTATGACTAAAGAATAGGGGCTCTGGAATGACTGTTATGGCCACTGTTTTAGTCGAAGGCTAATTGTAAAGTTTATTGTCATTATTTCCATCCCTAGAGAATCAATAATAAACCCATTGCCACTAGTCATATCCAAGGGAACGTAGACTATCAAAACATAGCTCACTTTCAATTATTGTGAGTGACAGTGCTATCCTCATTTCTACTAATGAAAAAACTGGTGAGACATAGCACTTTGTACCTCCTGTTATGGCACTGTTTTCTATTTTGCATCATAATTGTTTGTACATATTTACCCTACTGGACTATGTGTTCGTTGGAATTAGAATTTGTTG
The DNA here is from genome assembly GCA_963574415.1 of Tarsius wallacei. NCBI lineage: Eukaryota > Metazoa > Chordata > Mammalia > Primates > Tarsiidae > Tarsius > Tarsius wallacei. Next base: position 23,174 of record CAUYQG010249439.1, read on the forward strand.
TCAGGTTCACCTTATGTAAACCTTATTAGAATTCAGTATAAAATGTTATTTAATGAATTACTCCAGGTAGAATGTCCAAAATACTGGAACTGGTCCCAGTAGCAAATTGTCTAGTCCTTGTGCAAATAAGACTGGAGTCATCTATGGTGTCGTAGAAGAAACAATAGACATGGAATTATTTGGAGTTTTCATGCAAATTTCACTTCTGCATTTCTGAACTTCCAATAATTGGACAAACCTTCATTTCCCAATGAATAAAATAAGGGATCATTCTTCCTCTCACAAGAGATGGAGCTGGTACATGCTAACATACCTAGCACAATGTCTGGCATGGAACATTTGTTTACCATGTGCTAGATGAATGAATGGGGTTTCCTCAAAAATAACTTGGCTTGGTATCCAAAATGTAGTTTACAACTAAATCAATGAAAGCATTTTTAGTTGGAGAAGTTAAATTTAAGTAAAAAAAAAATCTACCTTTCTTTTGGAAAGTCAGTATTTTACTGTGCGACTTTCACTGTCAAAATGCATTGTCTGTTAATTCCATAATGTTTTGTTTGCTAAATTAAGGTCATATTTCTATCCTAAATCAAACCAAGATTGATTGAGACAGCACCTATTTGCTAATTTGAGCATTGGCCAACTCATAGGCTGGCCTCTACAAATGGGCCATAAGATATCTTTCTAATAAAGCCATTATTCAGCTGTAAAGAATATTTTGTTTATTATTTTCTTCCTATCACATTAAAAACTCATTACTTCTGTGTCTGAGATTCAATTTATCTGTGTGTCTCCATATTCCGGCTGTATGTTATAGCATTATTCATTCATTCAACTAACATGTATTGAATGCTCAATTACGCCAAGCTCTTTTCTAGATGTTGAGGATGTAGCAGTGAATAAGACAGACAAGGTTTTTGGTTTTTATTTATTTATTTATTTTTATTTTTATTTTAAAGATGTGGGTTACAACTCAGCATTAGGTATACAAGTGGTCATCATACAGGTAAAGTTTGGGCCTCCCTTTGGTCCCCACTTTGCCTGGTTTGAGATCAGATACCTTTCTTGATGTTATATGTCCTCCCCCTCCCTCCCCTGGTAGTGTCCCATTACTGCCAATCCTTTTCTTACAGTAGAATGGTAAATGTTCAGGGTCAGGGTCTGCTTATGAATGAGAATATGTGGGTACTCTGTTCTTCGTTTCTGATAGATCACTGAGTATGATAGACTCTAAATTCATCCAAGTTGCTGTGAAGTCCATATGTTTGTCCTTCTTGATGGCTGCATAATATTCCATTGTGTATATGTGTGACATTTTTGTTTATCCAGTCCAGTTTCGATAGGCAGCACGATTGGTTCCATGTTTTTGCTATTGTGAATAGTGCTGCAATAAACATGTGTGTGCAGCTATCTTTTTTGTAGATTGATTTGAGTTCCTCCGGATATGTTCCCAGTAGGGAGATTGCTGGGTCATATGGAAGGACAATGTCTGGTTCTTTTAGAAATCACCACAGTTTTTGTTCTTTGTTCTAATGCAATTTACATTTTAATGGGGGAGACAAGTAATAAACAGATAACAAAAAGGCAGTGAGAGAATGTTAGAGAGTTGGTGCTCGTTACAATTCATTACAATGCTTTTAAAAAAAATTTTTTTTTTATAGAAACAGAGTCTCACTATGTTGCCCAGGCTGATCTCCAACTCCTGGGCTCAAGTGATCCTCCCACGTTGGCCTCCCAAAGTGCTGGGATTACTGGCATGAGCCACCACACCCAGCCATTGTTAAAATATTTTTGAGTAAAGATCTGAATTAAATGAGGGAGAAAGCCATTGCAAATATTTGGGAAAGAGTGCTGTACATTGAAAGAGAAGCAAGTGTGGGGGTCCCAAGATGAGGATTTGTCCACTATCTTTGGATAGGAGTGAAGAATGAGGTGTATCATAGCGGCAAGGAACCAGAACACAGCATTGCAAAGGCCCTTGCAGGGACTCTTGCTTTTTTTCTGAAATGACTTGGATAGACAGTGGAAGATTTTGAACAGAAGAATACATGACCTGACTTACGGTTTGAAAGGATCACTGTGACTGTTCTCTGGAGAATTTAGTGGTGGCATAACATGGCAAGAATAGATACAGGGAGATGAGGTTTGAACCAGGTAGTGAGACGTGGACTGATAGTGTATATATTATGATTGTGTACGTAATAGAAATTGCAGATGGACTAGATGTTGAGTTTGAGAGATAAAAGACAAGTCAGGACAAGCAAGTGTGTAAGTGTTGGTTGCCTTTACTGAAATTAGGAAGACTGAGTGAGGAGTATGCTTTGCCAGGGAAACTATCAGGGGTTCTTTTGGAGATCTTAAAATTGAAATCCTATTAGGCATCCAAGTGGAGTTATCTTTGGCTCATAAGTCTAGAAGCTTTCAGGAAGAAGTCTGGACTGGAAATGAGAATTTGGGAGTCATGAACAGATAGATGGTATTTAATGGGGTGGAACTGGAGGTGGCCAGCTAAAGAAACAATATAGTAAGAAAAGAGGTTCAGTGACTAAGCCCTGGCATTCTATTACCTAGTAGTCAGGAAGAAGAGTAATAGTCAGCAAAGAAAATTATGCTGGAGTAGGCTTTGAGGCAGAAGCAAATCCATATGTGTGCAGTATCCTGAAAGCTGAGTAAAGGAAGTATTTAGGCCCGGGCATGGTGCCTCACGCCTATAATCCTCGCACTTTGGGAGGCCAAGGTGAGAAGATTGCCCAAGTCCACGGGTTTGAGACCAGCCTAGGCAACTTGGCAAGACCTCATCTCTACAATAAATAAATAAATAATTAGCCAGGTGTGGTGTTGCATGTCTGTAGTTCCAGCTACTTGGAAGGCTGAGGCAGAAGGATCGCCTGAGCCCAGCTGGTCGAGGCTGTGGTGGCCGTGAGCATGCCACTCCAGCCTGGGCGACAGAGTGAGACTCCGATTCAAAAAAAAAAAAGAAAGAAGGAAAGAAAGAAAAGAAAAGAAAGTGTTTCAAGGAAGAAGGAATTCATTGCGTCGAATGCTGAAGTGTTAGGTAAAATAAGGGCTGAAAATGGACTATTCGATTTGGCAGTATGGAGATCATTAGTGACCTTGACAAAAGCAGTTTCAGTATTTGTATGCTTATGGGAAGACCCAGCAGAGAGGGAAAACTTGATGATGTGGGGGGAGATTTTCTAGACCAATGTCTTTGAATGGTCTAGAGGAAATGGGATGCAGTGCACAAGTGAAAGACTTAAATTTAGGTAGGAGCTTATTCACTGGAATAGGAAAGAAAGCAGGTCTCTAGGCACAGGAACAGATTGGTAGATTTGGTGCCAGGGAGATGTTGCCATTTTCTTCTTTTTGTTTCACTGAAATAAGAAATGAAGTTAGCTGACAGTGAGGGATGGCTGGGAGTTTAGAGGTTTGAAGGAGGAGGAGAAGGCAAGGAATAGCACACTGAAGATAGGAGAGCCCTTTTTCTAAGGAAATGATTTCTGAGCAGAGTTCTGCATGGTTGTGTATTTTCCCGACCCACATTCAATTGCTTGGGTGAAGGCATAGTGTAAATAGAGGGTTGGAAGGAACGAGAGTTGAGCTTTTTCCAGGCAGATATAGCAAAGGGGAAGGGCACATGGCAATGATTATAATGACCATGGAATCTGAGTTGCATAGGACAGGATGTGACGATTTGAGGAAGATAATGCACAGTGAAAAATGAGATAGGAGTGGACTGGACGTCTCAGTGGGTAGAATAATTTTTGATGAGATGGGGGACTTGCATGAGTGTACTGGAAAGGTAAGAAGGAGTGGGCATAAAGTGAGGTAAGGTGGATTGCATTTTTTTAGAGGTACAGCAGGTATAACCATGGATGGCTGAGCTGGGGAAGAGGATAAGCTCACTAGAGGTAAGGAGATAGGGGAACTGAACAGTATTAGTATGGATAAAAAATTGCTCTCTCCTTTTCCCCCCTTTTCCCTCCCTCTCTACTTTTCCCTTCTCTGCCCTTTTCCCTTCCCCCCCTTCCCTCTCTTCCTGTCCCCTCAGACTGAGATTGTGGGCAGAAAATTATTAAGCCTTCTACCTGATGAAGAGAAAACTGAAGTCTATGGAAAGGTTACTTTCAGTAGTTCATTGTATGACTCAGGTACACATTTTTTTAAAAAATAATAAGTTCTTATGTTTTAAGAGACAAATGACAATCACTCAGAACAGTAATTTAAAGAAAGATATTAGAGCCAGCGTAACTGTTGATCGTACATTAATTTAATTTCATATAATATCACAAATTACATTTCCTAGTGTTAAAAATGTTTCTCCTCTATTAAATCTTGTTCTTGATCGTGAACCCTGATTATTGTAGCATTCATCTAATTGAATTGGTGCTATATAATTAATAGACCTTTGTACATAATGTTCTAGCTGGTATCTCACTCTACAGACAGAGCAGAGATAGCTAAGTGCTAATTTTCATGGGAAGAAAATCATATTTTTGTAAAATCTAATCTAAGACGCTAGTCATATGAAATAACCAAGCAGAACATGGTAAAGTGCAGATGATGACTTGTTTTTCATTTGTTCTCTTTTTAGTGGGAAAACATATAGAGTTTTGCTGCCACTTAAAAAGAGGAGATATTGAAATAGATGGTTGCCCTGTTTATGAATATGTGAAGTTCATTGTGAATGTAAGAGATATTTCTATTGGTAAGCGATTCAGTTGATCTTATCTGTGTGACATTCATGAGCTACATAGCCCTCCGTTGTTAGCACACATGCTCTTCTACTGTGAGTACTTGCAAACTCTCTGCTATCTCTACAGGCATAGTTTTTGGTTACTCACATTCATTAGACTTTTAAAAAATAATAGGGAAATTTACAAGGGGGTCATATATTAATAAAAATTATGGTGCATGATACAAACATGGTGCACTAAAGTTGATAAGATTGGTTCTTTTCTTTTCTTTTCTTTTCTTTTATCTTATTTTATTTTATTTTATTTTATTTTTAAATTGTTTTTTGAGTCGGAGTCTCACTGTCGCCCAGGCTGGAGTGTAGTGGCACACTCCTGGCCACCGCAGCCTCGACTTGCTGGGCTCAGGTGATCCTTCTGCCTCAGCCTTCCAAGTAGCTGGAACTACAGGTGCGTGCCACCACTTCCGGCTAATTTTTTGATTTATTGTAGAGACGAGGTCTCGCCAAGTTGCCCAGGCTGGTCTCGAACCCCTGCTCAGGCAATCCTCTCGCCTCAGCTGCCCAAAGTGCTGCGATTACAGGCTTGAGCCATCGTACCCGTCAGCTCTTTCCTTTTACGAAACAAGAAAACGATTGCTAAGGTAAAACAAAAGAAATTTAATGCATATCCAAGCATTAAAGGGAACGCCACCTGTACCAGAAATTAAAGGATAATGCTGTACCACAATGGTAAGAGGAAGCTGATTTCATGGTGCTTAAAGTGAGTTTTAAAGTATGCATAGGCTCCATTGACTGGGGTTTGGAATTCTAACACCCACTCAAGAGCCAGTATATGAAACCTAGAGATCAGTAAAGTGATCAGTAAAGTTCTATCCAGTGACCTCAAGGAAAAAGAGGTTTATCATCTCTCTGGGAATTGGAACGGACAAAAAATATGCCATTTATAGGAACTCAAAGCCCACATTTGCATCATATGTGCACATGAGGTCCAGTTTACAAATATTGAGGTTTCTAAAACTGCAAACTGAGAGATTGACATGAAATAATTAACATTGACTGATTTGGGGCCATTGAAAGTATCTGAGACATGAATAGGAAGTAGATAACCCAGATAGGTAACAGATACACAAAATGATACTCAAATTCACTCAGAAGTACAGAATGAATTTAAAAACCAATGAGATAGTACTATACACCCATAAGAATGGCAACAGTTGCAAGTGTGAATAGTGCCAAATATTGGTGAAGGTGTGAGAAATGAATACGTAAATAAAAGTTAATTCACACAAAGGTTGGCTGATATATTTGTCACGTTTCTTGGAAATTAGAGGTCAGACACTTAAAAAATCTACTTGACTATTTGCACACACAAATTACATACACAATATCCATGTAATCTTAAAGAGAGGAACTAATTTTTTTTTGGACTAAAATGTCCATCCACGGGTTAATAACAGAAGACTGAAAGCCAGCCTTAACTCTCAACAGTCGATTCTCAGTAATGACTTCTTTTATGTTTTGGTGACTCAGAAGGGTGGAAGACAGGAAAAACCGTATGGCTCAGAATTTTGAAAATGTCAGTGCATTAGCAAACAGCACACTAATGTGGAAGGTGTTTGTCTTATTGTTTAGCCAGTCCATCTTTCTATTAGATTGTCACACATGTGCCTATTTTCCTTAGAGCCTTTTGTGGTCTTCGGTGGCCTCTTTTTCAGTCGTGTCTGTCCTGTGATGCCTGTTACAGATCTTCCCTGGGAGGATCGGTTTTATCTTGTGGGAATGGTTTGTGTGCTCAGGATTCAGCCGCGGCAGGTGAGTATTCCGTGTGTGTGTGTGTCCCCTCCCATTGTGGTGAAGTAGGTTGAAGGGCTTCCCCCTTGGTCTCTCAGCCACTGGACAGCATTGCTAAGACTCCCAGTGTGTGCACAGGGTTGTTCTAGGATACATGCATAAGGAAATAATCAGCCCCTGTGTTTCAGAAGGTGTGCATCTCAGTGGAGCTTTAGACACACTTGAAAGAGATGTACGATTATTTACAAAGGGCTTGGAGAGAAATAAAATATTATAAGATAGGTTCTGGGGGCCGAAATGTATTAAGAGAAGTGAGCATTTTGGCAGGTACATAAAGGAAAACTGCCATGAGGGGAGTTTGGGGGCAACTTTCCTCCCTCATCCTGCCATCAAGCAGCTGGTTGTAAAGGGTTTTGCTTGCTTTGTGTTCTCCTGATATAATATTCACAGATTATAGCTCTAAAAATAAGAATTCATCTGTAGAATCTAGCTTAACAAGCACCTACCATGTTCCAGTACTGTGCTAGATGCCAGAGACACATTAGGGAAGATAAACGATAGCTAAGTAATATTGACAACTGCCATGGAGACAGCAAAACAGACTTAATGTGTTAATTACTGGTGCGGGTGGGGAGCTGGAAGAGAGTGGTTGTGGAGGGGATCTGTTTCTGATTATTTTTCTTTCTTTCATTTTTTTTTTTTTGAGTCAGGGTCTTTGTCATCCAGGCTGGAGTGCAGTGGTGCAAACACAGCTCAGTGTAACCTCAAATTCCTCGGCTTAGACAATCCTTCTGTCTAAGCCACCTGAGACTACAGGCACACCACCACACCTGACTATTTTTTTGATTTTTTTATAGAGACAAGCTCTCGCTATGTTGCTCAGGCTGGTCTCAAACTCTTGGGTTCAAGCAGTCCTCCTGCCTCGGCCTTCTCAAGTGCTAGGATTACAGGTGTGAGCCACCATGCTTGACCTGATTTGCCTTTTGAGCAGAGACCCTCAGTGATAAGAAAAGAAGGCAACCCGGGTAGCGGGTTCAAGAGCTGTAAAAGCTCTGAGATAGTAATAGCTTGGAGAGTTCCAAAGAACAAAGTCTGTTATGTGACTAGAAGGTGAATGAGGGAAGGAACAGCAGAAAATAAGACCCAAGAGGTAGGTTGGGAGAGCACATTATGTAGGACTTTGAGATCCATGATCATGAGTTTGAGATTCTTTCTAAGTGCACCGGAAAGCAGTAGGGCGACACGATCTCATTTCATTTTGTAAAAATCAGAATGATTTCTAGGTAGAAAGTGGACTGTATAATATAGAGAAACAAGAATGGAAGCAAGAGGACTGATGTGGAAGATGATAGGGGCTTGGACTATGCTTGTAGCAATGGAGATAGAAGTACACAGATTTGGGATATATTTTGGCAATGGAGCCCTTGCTGATAAACCAGAAGTGGTTGGGGGAAGCGAGAAAAATGTCTTAAGGAGGAGGACTCTTAGCTTTTTGACCTGAGGCACTCACCAAATGGAGGCTCTGTTAACGGAATTGAGCACTAGGACAGGGTGGATTGGGCAGTGTGGGAGTCCCAAATCAAGAGCTCTATTTGGACCATGCTAATATTATGATGACGTTGCAGCACACAACAGACCTAATTCCTTGCCTTATAAGGGAGATCTCTGCTCCAGACCACCTGGCTTCTAGTCCTTTCCCAGCCAGCTGTGTGACCTTGGCCACTTCACAGCCTTTAAGTCTCAGTTTCTTTACAAAAAAATAAATGGAAATAATAGTACCTCCTTTTATGGCTGTGAGGAGAAGAAAGACAATTTCTTGTATGTGGTAAGCACTCAGAAAATCTGAGCTATTATAACTGTCATGATCGACATTATTACTATCATTATCATTACTACTTATCCTTAGGATTTAGAGAGGCTTGCTTTTCATTTCATCTCTGTTATAAAATGTGGGCTTTTCAAACCACATTTTCGAAACTGGAGGACGTCTTTACAAATTCAGCTTTAGAGCAGTGATGTAGTCATCATTTCTCCACTTTTAAGATGATAAGAAAAGTGGTATAAAAAAACAATGGAAGGAAGTTTCTTAGTTTGATTGTCTCATTCATTATTTCTTGTGGGTAGCCGTCCGGGGTTTGAGCTCTCATATCTGCTGTGAGAACGTAGACATCCCCTTTGAGGTGGCAACCCCAATGTCGATTTCCTCCTTGAAGAAAGAGAAAAAAATCTGATTTAACCCACCACCCTAATAATCCTCGTGACACAAGGAACTCTGTTTGTCATCTATTTAAGTTTCTCTCCAAGCTTATAGGATGTGTGTTCCATACGTGTGGGCACATTTTGGAGAACGATCTTATGGGAACAGAGGACTTTTGGAGAAGGACACGTTTTGCGTTGTAACTGTGAGGCATGATGGAGAGAGCAGTGGACTCAGAGCTCGAACTTGGAAATTCTGCTCTCGGATCTACTAGTTCTATGTCTTGGATCAAATCATTAGATCTCTATAATCCTCAGTTTTCAAATCTGTAAAATCCAGTGCCTTTCTCACAATGATGTGCAGATTGATCCATGCTATGCAAATGTCAGGTATTTGTTACTATGTAAATACATTTCAAGTATGTAAATATGTTCGTTTTTCTTCAGAAAATTCGCACTCCAAAGGCATCCAGAGGAGAAGTAATAATTTTAGAAGATTCAGATGAGGAACAATGTATGGAGGACAACAGGTGAGAGATAGTGTTGTTATAAGTAATGAAGACCTGGAAAACAATTTTACTAAACAAAACTAAAACAAGAGAAATAGCACTTACAGATTTTTTTTCCCCATAAAATGAGAAGAAGAAAAAAAGTGAATCCAGAAGACCAGTCTACTATTGTGAACTTCTTTACACAGCTAATATAATTTATATTTTTCTCGACCAAATATAAATACAGTTGTTTGCCCTTTTATTTTTAAAAAGCATTCAAGCAATAAATAGTGAAGACCTAATTGACACAGATATTTAATGACTTTCAAATCAAGGTAATACATTTTAAAATAATACTTCATTACTTTTTTTCTTAAAAATAAATATTATGTGGAGACACTTTTTTTAATGATACAAAAGCAAGCACACCTTGTGGTAACTACTAATTAGACAGGCACCTCTCTTACTAATCTAATCTGTTATGTAAAATTTGTTTGCTAACGAATTTTCAGAGAACGGAAGCCAATATTCCATTATTTTAAATGAGAAAAATAAAAATGCATTCCTAATCCACGGGACTATGCTGATCGATTTGCCAAGTACCACTAAAACCCTTTTATACACTTACTTAGCAATCCATCAAGGGTTTCTGTAAAATAGAAATTATTTGTAATGTTATGTAGGTATTCAGCATTTGAGAAACTCGGTAGTAGGTATGTTTGCATGCAGTAAACCACAATCCCATACGCTACGCATTGTCCAGTATTGGGAATGGGTTCCCTTTTCCTTCTGCATCGCAGTGTGCATGTACTGGTAAATAAATAATGCAATAATGCATCAAAGAGGTGTGCTCTGTGCCAGTAAGTCTTAGAATTGAAGGTCTGGTCGGAAGAGAAGGGGGCTGGAAGCTGTGGGGACTGTTACTATTTGGGCACAGAAAGAGGTCAGGAACCCAGAGCTGCTGAAGAAATAAGTTAAACTGGGACTATCTGACGCTCATCTCCATTTGTGGGAACATGGGGAGAATCTTTCCTTCCTGTCAGGAAGAGTTCAGAGGTGGTTGGCTGGTGACCATTGTCTAACACTACACACAAACAGTGGGATGAGAAACAGAACTCATGGTGACTGGCTGTTTGCATCCCCTTTGCTTAGTTAAAAACGCTTGCTAACATGAGGCTGCATCTGTAATTGTGTGATGAATGTGACATATCTGCTCATGCCATGATCACGTTCATTTGTACCAACTTATTTGAGCAGAATCTCAAATTTCTTATAAATCTTCAGCGTGCTACTTGTGGCTTAGGGGAATTGGGATATGTCCGTGGTCAAGTTTAAGTCTCCTAGCCATCCAGCTCTGTTAATATGCTTTATCATTCCCAACTTTCTTGTAGTACACAGACTTCGGTAGGCCTCTTAGGCGTGTCCACTTTATTCCTTAGTTTCTCTACTTAGAAGACCTTTTACTGAATAATGTGGCGAAGAGGATAGCTACAAGACAACATGTTTAAACATCCTGAACCCATGACGCTCTCTTGTTAGGAGAATGGCTGAGTTATGACAGCATGTGTGGCTTAAATATATTCTTGCATGCAACCAAAAATAGATTTATTTAGTAGGCTTGAGTAATGAATTTTGCATAAAAAATTAGCACCTCATTAGAGCAAATATCAGATAGACTTCAGAGGGCAAAGAGACCTGTATTTTTAAGTAAGTTTACTTGGCTGAAAAATATTCTAGCACAGAAAGAACCAGCTACCATATCTATGCCACCAATCATAAGATATATAGAAAAGTATTTTCTGAAGACTTAAAATTAGATCTTTTCTAAGACTGTAAGAAATTATGACTCGAGTGTGGATAATGCACTATAGTTTAATGCTGTCATAAAATATGATTCAAGTTTAAAAACTAAGCAATGGATTGTTTGCCACGTAGAAAGTAAGACAGAAAAATGACATGCATTTAACGAAGAAAATTCTGATTAATTCCGGACCTGCTATTCCTCTCATATCCCTCTCTCCTCCAACTTCATGGCCTCTTCTCTTGCTCCAGCCTCTTCGGGTGTCACGTGATGAGCTGTTGGTGGGCCTGGCTGGTCCACTAGCATGTGCTCTGTAAGGTAGGACCTGTCATCCTCATCCCTGTGTAGCACAGAGCCTGACAGTGAGTTAGGCAGAAGTGATGTCCATTCATTGACCACGAGAGCTTATCAAATGCTAATCCATTCAGGTCATGAGATCTCTCAAATATAATGCAGAATTGTTAGAAAGCAGTGCAAACTACAGCTGTATTGCTCGACATCTTTTAACAGACCTTTTCCTTGTCCCCACAATATTTTCAGATAAAAAGAAAGAAAAGAGATTGTGTCATATCAGGGTTGCGGGTTGCAGTTGTTAATATCCTGGCTTCCATTTTGCTCTCCGAGGGACCATTAGAAAAGTGATCGGTCACAGTGGTCATAGGGCCCTACAGCTCCCAAAATGCTTATCTGTCGTAAAATGCCAAAAGCTTTCCTTGGCCACTCCAATTTTTTTTTTCAGATTAAGAAGCGTCCTTTACCTAACCCTGAATTGTATCCCCCATCT
>CAUYQG010249441.1:0-10513 GCA_963574415.1 Tarsius wallacei
GTGGATTGCCTGAGCCCGCGGGTCGGAGACCCGCCTGGGCAAGCAAGACCTCATCTCTACAATAAATCAAAAAATCAGCCGGGCATGGTAGCGCGTGCCTATAATTCTGGCTACTTGGAAGGCTGAGGCGGAAGGATCGCCGGAGCCCAGCAGGTGGAGGCTGCGGTGGCCGGGAGCGGCCACTGCACTCCAGTCTGGGCGACAGAGTTAGACTCCAACACAAAAAAAAAAAAAAAAAAAAAAAAGAAAGGTGCATTTAATTCAGGCCCAGTGTTTTATCTGGAAAAGTTCCCCAGAGGAAATAGCATTTGTACTGAATGTTTGTGGTGCAATGACCTAGGCCCCTAAAGTAAATTCATTGTTTTTAGCACTCAGTATAACTTTTCTTTTATTGCCTTAATTTGCTGGGCCAATTAAAATAAGCACTTTACTCTTACAAAGATCCTCTTTTTGGTGTTGAAACATGAACTAAACCTTACTGCCCCTCCCGTTCCCTTGGTTTTAGAGATGGGGACTTGATAAGGAAGAAGAGACCGGCATATGTGTCCTTCTGGTGAATTAGTGAATGAGAGAAAGTGAAAGTGAGTTATCAGTGAATTGGAGACTCTTAGATGCTTTTAAAGTTTGATTCTAAATAATCTCATCATCTATCTCTTAAACTTTGTCCTTTCTGGTTGATTTCTTATTATCAGAGAGATAAAACAATTGGAGATTGGTCAATTCCTCATGCTTATGATATTGAGAATAATTCCATAGGGGCTACATAAATTTGTCTTTCTATTTGATCCAAGCTGATACAAGGAGTTGTCAGGTCCTCAGCTTCTTTCAGTCTCTGGTATTGGAAGTAGCTTAACATGACTTTTAAACCCGAGGCATCCTATTGTATATTCCAGGAAAGAGGAAAGAGGAAGAAGGAAGGGAGGGAAACAGGGAGGGAGAGATGGAAAGGGAAAGGAAAGGAAGGGGTAGGAAGGGATAAAGAGGAATGGGAAGTGAGGATGGGGGAAGGAGGAAAAGAACAAAAGAAAAGAAAGAAGGAAGGAAGGAGAGAGGAAAGAAGGAAAGAAGGAGGAGGAAGGAAGAAAGAAGGGAAGGAAAAAAGGAAGGAAGAAAAAGAACGACAGAACGGAAGGACAGACGGAATAGTGCTGCAATAGACAGGCATGTGCAGGTGTCTTTTTTTGAAGAGTGATTTAAAGAGAGAAAGAAAAGAAGAAAGATTTTTAAAAAGTCCATCAGTTCACTTTAGTCTTCATGAAATTCCCATGTAACATTTCTATTTACGTATTACATGGCCACTTCTAGCTGCAAGAGAAGTAGTAGCAGTAGTTGTCCACTCTTCAATGTAGTTTGGACTAACAATATGCCTTGGGGGCAGAGTCAAAAATATTTGCTAGTGATGAGCATATGAAATTTGAAGAAAGAAAGAAAGAAGGGTGATTCTCAGTTTTTGGACCTGAGAAAAGGATGGGTATAGATGATATTTAAAAAAAAAAAAAAAAGAAAAGAAAAAAAAAGGTGCAGGTTTTTAGTCAGAGAAAACATACAAGATTTCTGTATGGTATTATTAAGCTTGCAGTTCTTAAAAGCAACTCAAGGACTATTTTAAATTGGTATATATTTAGGGGAAAGGTAAGAATCAGGGTAATAAATTGTGACTCATGCACATAATAATGTTTTGGAAAACTATTAAATCAGATCAGATCAACAGGGAAACAATGTGCAGAGGAGCAATTCTCTATGGCAGTTCTGAACTTTTCTGTTTGTGACTGTCTTTTCAAGGATGTTTGTGCAGCAAGTTGCCTTAGAAGCCAGAGATAGTGTGCCCACCTATACTAAACTGACCCTGTTAATAAAGATGATAATTTCTTTCAGTGAAAAGTATGAGCAGATTCACTAGTAGCCATTTAAAAGATAGATGCAGTTTTGTTCTTCTACACACAAATATCCAGTTTACTTACTATTATTATTATTATTATTATTATTATTATTATTATTACTGTTATGGACAGTGTTAAGACATTTATTTTATTTTATTTTATTTTTTATTCTAAAGTTTTGTGGTGCAAGTGAGGACTTACTGCATAAGTAAGTTGCATGCAGGCTAAGTTCGGACTTCCAGCTGGCCCTCTCACCCCCTGATAGTTGACCAGGACCCCTGTGTGTTGCTAGGTGTCCCCCAACCCAGAAGTGCCCAGCGTTTGCCAATATCACCCTTGTGTTCATGTGATCAGTGATCAGGGCCCGCTTAAGTGTAAGAACATGTAGAATTCAGATATTTTTTTCTGTGATAGTTCACTTAGTATAATGGTCTTCAACTGCATCTATGTTGCTATGAAGGTCACAGTTTTGTTCTTCTTTACGACTGCATAATATTTCATCATGTATATGTATCACAATTTCTTTATCCAGTCCACTTCCGATGGGCATCTGGGTTGGTTCCATCTTTTTGCTACTGTGAATAGTGTTGCAATAGACATGCATGTGCAGGGGTCTCTTGTGCAGGGTGATTTATATTCCTCTGAATATATTCCCAGAAGAGGGATTGCTGGATTGTATGAAAGCTCAATTTTTAGTTTTTCAAGAAATTACCACATTGCTTTCCACAAAGGTTGAACTAGCTTGCATTTCCATCAACAGTGTAGAAGTGTTCCCATTTCTCTGCAGCTGCACCAGTATCTGTTGTTTTTCGTTTATTAATGATAGCCATCCTTACTGGTGTTAGGTGGTATCTCATTGTAGTTTTCATTTGCACTTCTCTGATGATTAGTGAAGCTGAGCATTTTTTTATGGGTTTGTTTGTTACTTGAATGTCTTACTTTGAGAAATGTTAGTTCATATCCTTTGCCCACTTTTAAATGTTTTATGTTCTTTTCCTTGAATTCTTTTTTTTAATATTTTATTTTAAAGCTGTGGGGTACAATTCAGGATTAGGTATTCAAGTGGACATCATATAGGTAAAAATGGGCCACCTTTTGGTTCCCACTTTGTCTGGTTTAAGGTCATGCACCCTTATTGATGTTGTGCTACCACCCCCACCCTGGCAATATCCTGCTACTGCCAATCACTTACAGTATTATGGTAAATATCCAGGGTCCACTAATGAGTGAGAACATATGGTGCTCTGTTCTGTGTCTCTGTGATAGATCACTGAGTATTATAGACTCAAAATCCAGTCAAGTTGCTGCAAAGTTCGTATGTTTGTCCTTCTTTATGGCTGTGTAATATTCCATGTATATGTACCACATTTTTTTTATCCAGTCCAGTTTCAGTGGGCAGCAAAATTGGTTCCATGTTTTTGTTACTGTGAATAGTGCTGCAATAAACTTGTGTGTGCAGGTATCTTTTTTGCAAAATGATTTTAGTTCCTTTGGATATACTCTCAAAAGGGAGATTGTTGGGTCCTACGGATCATATAGACATGTGAGACCTCATCAGACTGAAAAACTTCTGCAAAGCAAAAGAAACCATAAAGAGAGTGGTGAGGCAGCCCACAGAATGGGAAAAAATATTTGCCTACTGTGTATCTGACAAAGGCCTAACATCCAGCATCTATAAAGAACACAAATGTGCCAAAAAGGAAAAAAACAAACAGCCCCATTAAAAAGTGGGCAAAAAATATGAATAGACACTTCTCAACAGAAGACATACAAGCCCTCAACAGACACATGAAAAAATGTTCAGTCTCATTAGTCATCAAAGAAATGCAAATCAAAACAACATTGAGATACTGCCTAACTCCAATAAGAATGGCCATCATTAACACAACAAAAAACAACAGACTGGAGAAGATGTGCAGAAAAGGGAATACTTCTACACTCTTGCTGGGAATGCAAAATAGTTCAACCTCTATGGAAAACAGTGTAGTGATTCCTAAAAGATCTAGAAATTGACTTTTCATACAACCCAGCAATCCCCCTTCTGGGAATATATTGGGAGGAACTCAAATCACTCAAATCACTCATGCACATGCATGTTTATTACAGCACTGTTTACAATAGCAAAAGCATGGAACCAACCATGCTGCCCATCTACACTCGATTGGATTTAAAAAAAGAATGTGGTACATATAACACAATGGAATCTTATGTACACAGCAATAAAGAAGGGCACAATTATGAACTTTGTAGCAACTTGAAAGGATTTAGAGTCTATAATACGCAGTGATTTATCACAGAAACAAAGAACTGAGTACCACCTATCCTCACTAATAAGCGGACCCTGAACATTTTCCATGATACTATAAGAAAGGAATTGGCAGTAGCCAGAAACTGCTGGGGGCAAGGAGGAGGCACATAACATCAATAAGGGTACCTGATGTCAAACCAGGCAAAGTAGGGACCAAAGGGAGGCCCAAACTTTCCCTGTACAATGATCACTTGTATACCTAATCCTGAAATGTATCCCACATCCTTAAAATAAATTTTTAAAAAATGTTCAGTCTCACTAATCATCAAAGAAATGCAAATCAAAACCACACTGAGATACCACCTAACTCCAGTCAGGATGACAAAAAAAAAAAAAAAAAAAAAGACAGTTACTAATAACCCAAAAAAACAGCAGATGCTGGAGAGCATGCAGGGAAAGGAAATGCTTCTACACTGTTGGTGGGAGTGTAAATAAGCTCTGTGGAAAATAGTGTGGAGATTCCTATTCTATATTTCAAAATAGCTAAGAGGGAAGAATTTGAATGTTCCCAACAAGAAGAAAAGTTACATGTTTGAGGTGACAGATATCTTAATTACTGATTTGATCATTATACATTGTAGGCATGTATCTAAATATCACAAGTACCTTCCAAAATATGTAAAACAATTTTGTATCCAAAAAAAGTTTTTCAAAAGGAAATACAATCTCATAATTCATCATATTTATAGACTGAATGAAAAATCATTTATGTTAAAGGTCTCACTCACAAGGTGAAGTTTGTATTGGAAGATAGGGCCTTTAGAAGGTGATTAGTTCATAGGAACAGAGCAGGCATAAACAGGGTAACTGTTCTTCTAAAGATTCCCTAAAAATACCCTTTATCCACTTCCAACAAGTGAAGATAGCTTAAGAAGATGTCTGTCTACAAGGAAACAGTCTTCCAGTCACTGATTCTGTCAATCCTTGATCAAGGACTTATCATCTTCCAGTATTGTAAAAAAATTTTCGCCGGGCTTGGTGGCTCAGCCTGTAATCCCGCGCCTTGGGAGGCCAAGGTGAGTGAATTGCCAGAGCCCGTGGGTTCGAGACCCACCTGGGCAACTCGGTGAGACCTCATCTCTACAATAAAACAAAAAATTAGCCGGGCATGGTAGCACGTGCCTGTAGTTCCAGGTACTCGGAAGGCTGAGGCGGAAGGATCGCCGGAGCCCAGCAGGTCGAGGCTGCGGTGGCCGGAAGCGGCCACTGCACTCCAGTCTGGGCAACAGAGTGAGACCCCAACTCAAAAAAAAAAAAAAAAAATTTTCATTGTTTATAAGTCATCCAGTCTGTGGCAATTTTTTTTATCAGTCTTAATGTGCTAAGACACCAGTTAAATGTCCAGTAGTTTGTTGTTATTAAGCCACTACTATGTTTTAGCTACTATTCTAAAATTGGGTATTCAAGAATTTAAAAAGAGAGATAATTTCTCATTTTATGGAACTTACATTCTAGTGGAGAGAGACAACAAATAAACAAGGTCATGAATAGTATGTTATATGATACAAATTTCTAAGGAGAAAAATACAGCAAAGTAAAGCAGATGAGATCTAGGCATAGAGGATTGTTATTTAATATCATGTCATCTGCAATTTTGACAAAAAGAAGGCACTAGGGTTCTCCCATACCTGGAAATTTAATTAGTTCTCCCTATGACCTCGATGTTCACCCAAGACACCACTCAGGGAGGGAAGGAGATTTCAATCCTGCATGAGCACAGCACTTGGTGCATCCATCCCAATCCACTTAACCTCAGGGTCCTTCCAGCAACCCTGTTCAACAGTGGAACTCAAATAGCAGTACCTTCTAGTCATAAAATACACCCTATGGTCCAGTCAGATAAGAGATATTGTAGTGCCCATCCAGCAGCTCAGCCTGATTGCAGAACTCAGCCAATGGTCTCATCAGAAGCACAGTCTAGCCAGCTACTCCATCCAAATTGAGAACCAAGGCAACAGCTCAGTCATCCTGAAAAAATGAAAGTAAGCTCTGCTTTCTCTGGATCATTACCAGCTGGCCAAAACCTTAGGCAATACAAAATAGTGAAAATCTATCCCTGTCAAAGAATACCTGTAAAAGGCAGAAGAGATACTCTTCCAAATGGATCTTTCCTCTATAGATACAAATTTATTGCTACAAAGAGTATCAAAATAGCAAGCTAAAGATCAGGAAGTTGTATTTTGGAGACTGATATCATTCGCAGGTGATGTTTTTAATTTATCTTGTTTCTTAATTTGATTACTGACTTCAGTGTCTAGCCCTTTAATGAATAGAACCAAGAAAGCTTTCTCTATGCCTGCTTGACCTGGGAGCCTAACTTTTATAATCTATTGCCTTTAGAGTGGGATGGTAACTAAGTGAAAAGGTTGGTAGATTAATTTTCTTATTGATTAGTCACCTAAACTTTTTATTTTGTCTTTTGTAAAAATCCTTTTAAAAAAAAATTTTAAATTTTTCAATATTTTTAGCTGGGCATGGTGGCTCACACCTATAATTCCAGCACTTTGGGAGGCTGAGGTGAGAGGATTGCCTGAACCCAGGGGTTTGAGACAGCCTGGGAAACTTGGAAAAACCTCATGTCTATAATAAATAAAGTACAGGTCATGGTGGTGTGTGCCTATGGTTCCAGCTACTTGGAAACCTGAGGCAGAAGGATTACCTGAGACCAGCAGGTCAAGGCTGCAGTGTTCATGATCATGCCATTGCTCTCCAGCTTGGATGACAGAGTGAGAATCTGTCTACAAAAACAAAGCACATTTTTAAAAGCTTCTGCACATTAGTAGGCAAGCCAGGGCAGGCCTAATTTGGGGGCCTTGCACTTTAGCTCTTTCACAATGTAAAGCCACTTCCAAAAAACATGCAAAATAAAGAGATAATTAGATAACACCTTCAAAGCTGGCAACAGTTGAGGTACAACCCACATGCATACCCAGCCACATTCTAGGCGGTCCTAAATTTTTGGTTGACCATTTTTTACATACCGGGCCAATCACCCATGTATCCGTCTTTCACTTAGGAAACCAAAGCTGAAACCACCTATATAAAATGAATATAGAACCATGGGGTAAAAGCTGTGGAAGAGGCCTGAATCTTACAAAGTTGCAGCTATGGTTATAAATTAACGAATCTGTTATTTCTAAGTTTACTCTTCTCCTAGCATAACTGTTTACAGATAGAGATTTGAGTAATAAACTCTAACCCTGTTTCTCTTGTCCAAATTCCTAAGTCAGAGGTTTGATAAGTAATGACCAATAAAGACTTATTGGATTTTTTTAATAACCCCATATAATAAAGCTTGTTTTTCAACCTGATCTTCACATAGCATCGCACACAGATCAAGGAAATCAACATATGTTATGACCCTGCAAAGCCCTCTCTTTGGATACCAAACTCTGGGTATTTTTGCAAAACACTTATCTATCTTCTCTGAAGTTTATCACCTATGAGACTTCAACTACATATCAAGAAACAGGATTTTTCTACTCCCTTGTTCAATAGGACATCTTCTCTATTTGTTTCAAAATTCCCTAGATAAGACTCTTGCTACTCATTTCCAGTCAGGAAATCTTTGAATTCACATATAACCTACAAGCCCATGCTTGAAGATATCCTGCCTTCCCAGGCTGTACCCACGTAAATCTCATATATATTGGTTTACAGGTTTTTTAAAACTTTTGTCCCCCAAAAATGTATACAGCCAAGCTTCAATTCAACCACCCTGAACACAGGCTCTCAAGACTTCTTAGGGTTGTGTCTTGGTCCTGGTCAGTCACACTTGGTTCAGAATAAACCTCTTAAAGCATGTTTGGCTGAACTTGGAATTGTTTTCATCATCACACTTCAACAGGGAGCAATTGATTGTCTAAATGTCCTAACCCTTGGAGGGAGAGAAGTTGCTTTTGAAACTGATAAACATATTTTCCCTTAAACAATGAACCTAAGATAACACAGAGCTCCTTGATGGCACCTTGAAGTTTGATTGGCCAGCTGAAGGTTATGAGCACCATTAAACTCCTGGGAACCCACCTCTCCCACACCTTATCTCTATAATGCTTTACTAATCAGGTGTCTGCAGCCAATGGACACAGGACTTCCTTTATAGTTAGCCTCTCTATTGTAAAACCTCAGAGTGGTGTCTGATATGTTCTTCAGTTTGTGCACTCTAATGGACCCATGACCCCACCCAGATCTGGTCACATACCAAAGAGCTGACTCTAGTGACCTGTGACTCCTTCCCAGAAACTGGTTCTGTGCACAAAGACAGTTTTGACATCCCAATGATTACATGAATGCACAATCAGCAATGCACATCCTCTAGCCCCCAGCCTACCAAATTATTCATTTAAAAACCCTAGCCTAACCCTGCCACTATCCTGAAGGTGGTGCAGGAAAGTGCTCCAATTTGCTGACCATGGAGCAACAGACCCAATCTCTGTGACCTGTGGATCAACTACTCAAGGGTGAATCGTGACTCAAGAGGAAATATCCAGAAAGCATAAACTTTGGAAGGAACTGGTGGGTGCTGAGTCCCAGACACCCAGCCCCTACCCTGATCCAGCCAAGGGACAAAGGGTGTGGCCAGAAAAGGATGAGGAAGAACTCCAAAGAGATCAGTGGTGAGTTGGGGCTGGCCCAACTCCCCTCCCCCCAGCAATCCTCTGAAAGTCAGACCCACATGAGCTCCTTCAGAATTTATAAAGGAGAACATAGGCTAAGGAAGGGAGGGGCCATGGTCCCTGGAAAGAATTTAAGATAACCAGTAGCACTTCACATACGTAGCAGGCAATTTTCCCACAACTTTAACAACAAAAGGCAGAAATTTTAACAGTGCCAACAGGTTGGGAGAAAACACCACACAAATAAAGGGAGACATAAAATGACATAAAGAAACACGTGCCAATCAAGTTTTTAAAAGACGAAATTTCCCATTAAACAATGCATAATAACTCCACCAGCTTTTTAGCAGATTTAAAGTGACAGGCACACAAATAAGAGAATGAGGGGTATGGGAAACATCCGCTTTCTCCCCCTCCAGTCATACTTCTCGAGAAGATATCTCAGACACCTCTTAGCAATTGACAGGTTGGTACACCCCCAACACAGACTAACTTTATGCGGAGCCCTCACACCGTCCGTACGTCTCATTCACACACAATCACACAGCACATTCTTCAACTCTCCGTCCCAATCCTAGGAGCCTACGGGTTCATCTTCAGACAGTGTTTCCTTCCACTGCTTTTCAGTCCTTTCCTTCAGGCTGGAGATTACTACCGGGCTCCAGGAGGTGTTCAAGCTCCCCTTCTGCCACCCATTGGCAGGTCTTTGCAAAGGCCTTTATTCCTACCCTTTCCGTCATGTGGTCTTTCTGTCCTTTCCGTCAGGTAGACGTCCTTATGCCAGCTTCTCGCCTCTTGGGTTCCTGTTGTGCTTTCGTGGTCCGAGCCTCAGTGCGCTGGGAGGGGCCTCCCTCCTACGGATCAAAAGGTCCATTGCGCACCAGGCAAGATTGCCCTTCCCGTTGCCCTGGAGGTCGTACCTCGATGACAAAGGAGGTGGAACACACTGTCTCCAACTCGCCATTTCCCAGCCAGGGCACCAGAAATGTTGTGGGAAAAATAGAGCGATCGTGACACCGAGACTATTATAGGAAGTGGCATTTTATTACGCTGGCCATCCCAGCGGGCCTGAGAGTCTAATGCATCCAAGTTGAGCGCCCCAGAACTGGAGAACTGGGGTCTTATACCCTTGTTTAGGTGAGGGAGGGGATCGTGTTGAGTGATTACATACTTCCTTTAGGAATTTTACAAAGTTGTACTCTGCAAAATCAGATTTTTCAAAGAACAAATGGTTTCTCAGGAAATGCCTGGTTGTAAACCATCAACTCAGAAGAGGGGGTTGGATAAGTCTGTGAATTAGTTACTCTTTTTGCATTTCCTTTGAATGGCCAGTCTTTGGGCCATTTGGCCTTTCTTAAACAAAAACCTGCCTGGCACCGGGTGGCGGATCTTTTGAAGTTGCAACTTGCCTTTCAAAAGGAAATACCTCTGTTAACAACCCCCATCCTGTCACTGGACTAGTGGGAGACTTTCAGCCAGCCCAGGTGAGACCAACTGCTGCATGTGTCTCTGTGTTTATTCACTCAATCATACAAGAAATGTATCTGAGCATATGCCGCATCGTGCCACAAATTAAGCTAGGCTACTCACGTATGAACAGTGTTGTGAACTCGGTTAGAAATGTTGTCTTTAAGGTAGTTGAATGCGATGTGAATGTGCCCCTGCACAGCTGCCTATGAATGACCCCGCTGTGTAACTTTGACTCTACC
>CAUYQG010249443.1:0-39141 GCA_963574415.1 Tarsius wallacei
GTGCCTGTAATTCCGGCTACTTGGAAGGCTGAGGCGGAAGGATCGCCGGAGCCCAGCAGGTCGAGGCTGCGGTGGCCGGGAGCGGCCACTGCACTCCAGTCTGGGCGACAGAGTGAGACTCCAACTCAAAAAAAAAAAAAAGATTAATAATTGGTATAAATGTTATGAGAGAATGCTGGAATATGTAGAAAGCACTAGATTATGAAGTTATCATTATATAACCATGTTACTTTTATTACATAACATACTTGTTCAGATAATGCTTCCTTCAGAAGAAACAGTGAATGACTCTGCATGTCCAAAGTTATAAAACACATATTAAATCTGAAGAATCTGATATATTCCCTTGTATTGAGAAAATTGCTGAAATACAAAAGCCATTATAGCAAATATACAAGGGAGAACCTCAAAAGACCCAGAATTATCTTTTGGAGGGTGGGCTCCTTTGTAGTACAGGCTTCCCCGACTCGGTAAGTGTCCTAGGAACCCATGGGCATCAGTACACCAGGTAGCGTTGTTTGGAGAGGCTGATTTCAGCTTCAGTGATTTTTTTTTTTTTTGAGATTCTTTCAACACATTTGCTCATTTAATGATGAGTGATTTCCACAAACAGCCTGCTCATACCACGCTAAGTGTTCAGCAGTTTGGACCAAAAAACGGCATGACCCCTGTTCTCCATTCTCCCTATTTACCCAATCTCACCCTAAGTGATTTTTTGTTTGTTTCTCCAGATTAAAAAAAGTCCTTAAAGGGAAATGTTTTGCTGTGTGGAAAAGGTGAAACAAAAAATGACAGAAACATTAAAAGGCATCAAAATTGACAAGTTCAAAAACGTTTTGAGCACTGGAAAAAGCATCTCTGTGGGTATATTGCATCAAATGGAGAGTACTTTGAAGGTTCCTGAAGTGTAAACATGTAAGAATAAATACACAATTTTTTAATAAATAATTTCCAGGATTTGGGGGCTCCTCCTATCTACAGTACACAAAGAATTGGCTTTTTTTCCTTCATTGTTAGTGACTGGGAGTAAATTTTCCAATATAGAAATGGAGATGTATTTAGCCAGAATCAAGCAAATATCAATGATGATTTTCTCGAAAATTATATTAAAAATTGAGCATGAATCATAAATAAGAAATCAATGAATCATTTTGACATCTTCATAAAAGGAAGAGCCGACTTTTCAAAGGAAATCATGTAATCTCCAATCTACAGCAAATTATATTACATTAGACTCAAATGGAAAAATGAAGATTTGAGTTTTACTTCTATCCTGCTCTCCATCACATAAAACATTTCTCACAAAAAAGTGCAAAATTCAAACTCTGTGTGTTTTTCATGTAATACATTTTAAATCAAGTACATTTTTAATGCAGTAGTTAAATCACCAGTCAGATTGACCAAATCATTCTGATAAGAGTCAATGTCGACAAAGACTTACTACATAGGCTTTAAACTAATAGGAAATGATGTGGAAAAAAAATTTTCGGAATGCCAAACATCTGGCATCTACTTCTATCTTCAAGGGTAACAGTGAAGTACTCAAAATGGTTTCCTCTGTATCGACAAACTTTAGTAAACAAGTAAGATGAGCTGAAAAGGCTAGGAAAAAAAACAGAGACTAGTTCCTACAGCTATCATCATTAGAGCCAAAGGAGATGATTCAGAGAGGAAAGAAAAACGTGTAAGGTTGATATTATTTGCCTAATAAAGTGATATCCTGTGACCAGGGCTGTCTTGTGCTATTCTTCCCAGGACAACTGCACTCAGTGAAAATGTTTTGTTCAATTACATACCCAGCCACCCAAAGGGTTTCAACACAAACCTTAAAATTTAAGAATATAAAAAAAAAGATAGTCAATCAAAGAATAGAGATTATATATACAATAAGAATTAGACAATAACTTAAAAATCCTCTAAGTTAGTAATCAACAAACTATTTTGAA
Source organism: Tarsius wallacei (assembly GCA_963574415.1). Lineage (NCBI taxonomy): Eukaryota > Metazoa > Chordata > Mammalia > Primates > Tarsiidae > Tarsius > Tarsius wallacei. The sequence goes on from CAUYQG010249443.1 coordinate 1,947, forward strand.
GAGTTTATTAAGCACTGGTTTAAGAGTAATCATATAGAATTGATTATAACCGAAAAACCAGAATGTGAGTGTTCACAGGTAGACATTAAAATAACATATTCAAATCTTATTACATTTATTTTGCTGAGAGTTAAATATTTTACCTAACATAGATGACTTTAAGGAGAAGATAAAATATATCGAAAAGATTTTGGACCCACAAACAGAATCATTAAGATTAGGATAAGTCTACATCACCATTATCTTCTAAGAGGTAGCAAATTAAGGAAATTTTTCCATTGTTTTCATTGTATAATGCATCATGGTATAAAATTTAATTATCTTTTTCCTCAAAATTCATAAGTTTATTTTTTCAATCAAGCAGATATCAATGACAATTTTCTTGAAAATTATATTAAAAATTGAACATGAATCATAAATAAGAAATCAATGAATCATTTTGACGTTTTCATAAAAGGAAGAGCAGATTTTTAAAAGGAAATCATGTGCACAAGAAAAGAAAGTTATTCTGAGCTTATATATTATGGCACATGCCAACTATTTTGAAAAGTGCCAGAGACACGTTAGAGTATTATTAATAAAAATATAACTCAAATATGACAAAACGAATGATTAATTCTTTTGTGATTTGAAGGATTTTTTCCCCTTTAAGTCAGTTCCATCAACTAAACCCTTCTATTTTTAATACTGAGTATTACTAGACATTCGTGGATTGTGGTGGATCCTGACTTAGACACTTTCTAAGGAGAAAATCTTGATAAAGTTATAGAAGTTCTCTAAGTTTTAGCCATCCCAGCTCACAAATGTGGATAATAATAATAATGCCAACCTCACGAGGTTGTTGCCTTGACCAAAGGAAATAATACATGAACACCATTAAGTATGATAACTGGCAATCAAAAACTTAACATTTCAAAATCATTTTAACTCTAATTTTTATGACTAGAGCAAAATGCTTGGAAACACAGTAATGTTAGAAACTCTTAAAAAATTACCCCATAGTATTAACATCCTTACTTAATTCGCTACAATCTTTACCTTTTCTCCAACACCACCAACAGAACCAACAGATCCTGGGGGTCCTTGGGGTCCCTGCAAGGTAAAACAAGTAATACAGTTATCAATATTCTTACAATGAAATAAGAAGTTCATAAACATATATTTAGTTGTTCTCAAAGAGAGAGAGAGATATGTAAGAGTATCTGAGTCACTTGAAGAATAGGACAAAATTATGGCTTTTTGTTGAGTTATTAAATTTACTGGATAGCAAAAAATTTAATATGGTACACTGATTTTTCAAAGTTACTAGGATTTTGAAGATAAAGCAGATTTTCCAGCTCTGGTCATGCCAGTTAATACCAGGGACATGATTTCGATTTCTCTGCCCATGGAATACTCAGGTCAGTTTTACAGGATAATTTTATGGTGGATCGAAATGATGACCCTGGTTAAGAATGATATAACCCATGTAAAACACAATCCCCTTATAAACCATCTTATAGCCTTTCAAACATTTACAGGTAATTAAAATCTAAAAGCTCTTCTAGTTCTTCTGTTTCTAGTCTATTTTACTCAGCTCTGACCTGCTAGAATTAAAAGCAGGCATAAAGAAGAGCAATAGAGACAAGACAAGTTACAAGAATGAGGACAGCATATACTTCATTGTGGAAAGGTAAAGTCACAAGGAGTGAGATACTCAAAGCCATAAATCCACTAATGGTAACAAGAAAATAAATATGCCATTACATTTCAAAATCCTATACTATCAGAACAATTGTTAAGCTTGGAAAAGATACTCTTTATACAATTGTGAGAAGAGATTTTATATAATCAGTGCAGTTATTATGCACAAAAGGCAACACTTTTAGATAAAAGCCACTGATCATGAATGCATAAATAAAGGATATTTGGAGTAAGGACCTAGGTTAGTACAGTGCAGGCCAGTTAAAAACCACTTCTTCATGCTATTGTCATAGATAAAGGTTAAACTTTAAAACAATTCAACAAGTATTTATTGAAAAGTTATCATATACAAGGCACAGTCTAAGGATGCTGGTTTGAACAGCATAGTTTTATTGAAATACATAAAATACCATGAATATTTCTCACTCATCAATAAATATGCATTAAACATAAACTCTTTTTATATTTGGGGTGATTTTTTTCCTATAAAGTCCTTTTCTTTCCCTGTCTAATAAAGTGGGGTGAGTAGATAGATGTTCCTTGAATTCTTATTCACTTCTAACATTCATTAATAGTGTGATTATCTCCACTGTATCTCAAAAAGCATCTGCCATGAAATACTACTGACATCTACATAACTCCAAATAATTAACATAGTTTTCACAGTTCTTACATCAGCTCCATTGGGACCTTGTGGGCCTCTTGGGCCTGGAGGACCAGGTGGACCCTATAAGAGATGAAGATTAAGGTTATGAGGATGCACATTCAAATGCATTTCTAGCATTTTCATTTTGTAATTAGGAAAACTAAAAGACGTTTAAGCCTGTAAAACCGTAGTCAGTGTAGCATAGCGGGGTTATAAATCATTCTTGAGGGATACAACATCGTGTTAGCAAGCGATCCTCTACACATAGCTATGTGGAGATCAGGACTTCAAGAAAAGCAATTTGTTTAGAAAATGGGACAAGAATGTCTATTGCTACTTTCTGGTACAATGTATTCATAATACAACTAGAAATATTTATGTCATAATATGCTAGGAAAGAGAAAATGTTAGAACAAGATATGATACCTGCGTAGATTTAGAATTCATTAACTCAATAAAAGTATTTTTGTTTTATTTTTTATACATATTTTTAGTTTTCTAGAACTGAAAATAAGAGCAACTATTGTTTTATAAAACAACAATTCTCTTTCCTGGTGGCATATTAAATTAATTGGAGGTGCTCACAGTCAAAAGCCCCTGCTTCAAGCTTGTAATCAAAATAGTCTGAAGTGAATATTCGGATATTAGTATTTTTTAGATGTCTCATTTTATCCTAATGTCATGGTTGTAAAGTTTCCCTAGTATTACCAACTACCATTAGATCAGGGAGAATGTATCAGTGATTCAGAAAATTATATCAACCATATCTCGAAAGGATCTTGCCCTGTATCTGACAAAACTTGGAAGTGTTAATCAGTTATTTGCATCAGCAACACTTATTATGCATTTATTATATTTAGGTTGATTAATGATGATAATAATTATTTCAAATAATAAAATAGATCTGGCATGGTCCCTATGGAGAATAAAATACAACATACAAGTGTTAAAATTTTTAGATATGTATTCAGAAGTAAGTGAAAATTGGGGCAATGTTGAAGAAAAAGAGCAATTAAGATGTGCATTGATCACATTTTATTATGGATTTCAATTATCTTAGCTAATTATTTTCATATCTAAGGTAGCGCTTCATAATGTATTTCAAAGTTTTGGTTCAGGTCTTAGAGTAAAGCCAGAATCAATCAATGCAAAAATTATAAGTCATACCATTCCAATCAAGACAGAATTCCTTATTAAATCAAGAATTTGTTTCAGAGTACAACAATTAATTTTTGATTCTGTATTAATATTTGCTAATTACACCAACCCTACGTGAACATCATCTATGCCTTACCTACTCCATATAAAAGTCCAGAGTTGAACACTAGAAAATAACCAAAGTGTGACAGTTGACTACCTATATCTCAATAATACATATACATAGACATGAAAAATATCTAAGAACTTATAATCCACTGAATACCACGGATGTATATAACATTATTCCGAAGTGAGAAAGAAAAAAGAGAACTATTCAAGAGAATGAATTTTAATATCCAATGGTTGAAGATAGAGGTTGGTTGGGAAAAAGGAGACATGTCAATGTACAAAAGGTCATCGGAATACAATTGCACAATATCCATCAAACACTCAAACATAAAAACTTACCATGGGACCAACATCCCCATTTTCACCTTTTTCACCAGGTGGGCCTGGCAGACCCTAGCAAAACATAATAAAGAAAAAAATACAAGTCACTCATGTATCTAAAAAAAAAATGTGTTTCGTCAATTTCTAATATAAAACCAAAATTTAAATATACACTTACGTAAGTATGTGGAAATTAAGATCAGAAACTAACATTTGTCAAAATATCTGTAATATAAGTCTAGATCCCATGTAATAAAATCTTACACTTACAAATACAAGTCACGCTTTTTACAATGTTATACTGTTTGTTTTTAGTTACAATAAATAAATGCCTAATTTGATCTGGGAATTTACGCACACTTAACCATTTGCCCTATCCTTTACAAATGGTACATAGGATTACTATGGTAAAAATGTCTAAAAATTCTTGGTCCAAATTGTTTTAGAATAGCCTATCTGGGTTATTATCATTAGGTATCAGTTTAGTAAAACTCATTTGAAAATACATATTTCAATACATTTCCAGAATTATAAATATATTCAAACTTTTGACCTGTTAATTCCATTAGTGAATTTTACAAATCCGTTTCCATTGAATTCAGTCACACTGTAATGAATACTTAGGAGAGGTTCTGTGTTAAGGTATAAACTCAGAGAAGTTGCACTCAAATTTCACCTAGCTATGTCTTTATAAAAATACATATACATTTTACTTCTTTTTGATCACTTACTTCTAAACTAATTCTTCTATGCAGAATTCTTTATGTTTCCTTTTTCATGTCATAGCAATACTATGTACATACTTTCATTATATACTAATAAACATGCTTATGCCATTTTATATGTTTAAAATTAGGAGCTAAGCCACCTTGGGGCAGTGGTTTTTTAAGTGTTGATTTTTTTTTTAATCTCTAGAAACTAGCAGAGGGCCAAACAAAATTTTGAAACCCCCCAAAATATTTGTTGAATGAATGAATTCTAAGAAAAAAAAATAGCATTACACTTATACACTCCATCCATAGTTTAAAATACACATATACACTCTATCAGAGTTTAGTTTTAATATTTGTACAACAGTATTTCAGATGTAATGTATTTAGAAAATGAAAGATACAAACAATGAAAAAACTTTAAATAACTGGGAGTACTCTCTAGTGAAATTATTGATTCCTAAGCACTGCACCACAACTGCTGAATATTATTTGACCATGATCCACTGTAAAAAATACATTTTACTTATTACCCCCAACCATGCACATACAAAGTAGTTGAAATGTAAGTTTCAAAAAGTAAAACTTACCCTTTTGCATAGATGATATCCTTTGATATTTTATTCTATTTTACCTTATCCTCTTCTATTTCTTTCTGCTAATGCTGGTAATAACCCACTAAACTGTTTTTATAAACTACGAAATCTACCTACTCTCAGTTTGGAAAGAGAGTTACTTGTTGAATATATTTGTAAACTTTTAAAAATGTGACATCTATTTATTTTTATAAGAAAATCTTAATTACTAATTTATAATGAACAATGTATACCAATATTTTTCCCCAAATGTCAGTAAAATGCCTAAGAAAAGCAATTGCTATATGCCCTTTTGTTTCTTTTTTTTTCCCCCCTCTTTCAATTTTTATTTTAAAATTGTGGGGTACAATTCAGGGCTAGGTATACAAATATTCACCGTGTAAGTACCCTTAGCTATATGCACTTTTCAATTGGTTACCATCTGATGGTGGTTTCTAGAATCATAAGTAAAGGTTCTAGTAAGAAATGGACAGGCAGCGTTTCCCAGATTTTAATCTATCTAAAAATTACTTGGAAAAGATTGCTAACATTTAGATTCCAAGACTATCAACTTCAAAGATTCTAACTCATTGATGGAACACAGGAACTTAAATTCTTAAACATGTAAGTAGATTTTAACACAGATGAAATAAATATTTCACTTTAAGACCACTACCTTAAATAATATGCATTGCAATGTAAACATAATTAATTTCTTGTAAACACCACGTAAATTAACAATCACATTATTTATCTTTTGTTCAGAATTTCACATCGTTTTAGTATAGAGTGCATCTGATTTAATGTCCCTAAATTGAAGGGTATGTTAATGTTAGTTCACAGTTTTATTTCTATTACAAGTTCAGTTCTGCATTGTTACTTTTTTATACATATAATTATTTATATTAGTTCAATAGGAATCTCCCAATAGGAAAAATGGAAATATTTATTTCCTTTTAAAATAAATTTAATCATAATTTGAGATGATCAAGACAAAATGTTATTATTAAAGTTAATAGAGACATAGTCAGATTCTCTTGTTGCAGATAACTAAACATGCTGAATGGCACTCAAGGGTTAATCTATTTTCATATATCTTAACTTTCTCTGAGTAGGTAATTTATGCAAGGAGAGATTTTGTTTTAAGATCTGCTATTTTAAAATCATTTTCTACTGAAATGATGCATCAAAAAATGTGTGTAGTCCAGGAACTCTTGTTGTGAATTTATATATGTGTGTGTGTGTGTGTGTGTGTGTGTGCATACCCATCCTTTATATGCAGACAAATAGTAAATATCAAGTTGAAAAATCAAGTTATTTAACCCGAATATTGGATGATTATTATTTGTGTACACTATAATTGCTAATATCTATTCTGCCATGAAGACTCAATTACAGGATGCAGTACAATTGTGAACATGTTAATTACATTAGCATCTTTTCAGTTTCCTGATTTAAAGAGGTAGCTGTAGGAAAATATAATCAATTTTTTTAAATGAACTGATTTCTTGAGTCACCCTCATCAAAGAGAACATTTCTTACTTTGTGGAAATGAAGATAATATTTTATTGAATATTTTATAAATATAAGCTACAAGACACCTTCTTTAATCACAAGAATGAATTTTCTAAATTACATCCTTAAAGGATTCATAGCAATTAGTTACATGAAAATCCAGAAAATGAATAGTAATGTATATATTGGCAATCTAATTGTAATGTCTTGTCATTATTTTTAAAAATGTGTGCTTCTCACACATACGGGTATGGGGTACTTATGACTGCTTATTTATAATTGTCTAACAAGTATAACTGAGTTAAACATAGCAGTGCAATGGTTTGTCTAAGAGCCCAGAGACATATTTGAACAGAAATCTCTCAGCCTATAGTGTTTTATAATTTAATATTTTATTTCCAGAATATGTTTCATAAAAATCAAAATAGTTTTAATATAATAAGCTATTTTCTTCATTTATTTTATTTTTAGAGTTGGAATCTCACTCTGTCACCCAGGCTAGAGTGCAGTGGTGCAAACATGGCTCACTGCAGCCTTGAACTCTTGGGCTCAAGTGATCCACCTGCTTCAGCCTCCCATGTAGCTAGTACTACAGGTGCATGCCACCACATTCGACTAATTTTATTTTTTCTATTTTTATTTTTTGCAGAGATGAGGTCTTGCTATGTTGCCCAGGCTGGTGTCAAACTCCTTGCTGCAAGCAATCCCTTGCCCAGTTTCCCCAAAATGCTTTCAGGTATCAGATGTGAAAGTGAAATTTTTGCACTTCCCAAGTTTAATAAGATTACTTTGGCCTTAAAATAAAAGCAGACACTTATAATATCATGTTCACTGGTAAACATCCATGGAGTGTTTTAACAATAATTATATCATAATTAATTATATTGTATTTATAATGCAATTGTTACAATTAGGTATATAATAAGCTACCTAACATCAAAAAACAATATTTTTATGATTTTCTTCATAAAAATAAAGATATAAATTGAGTCCATATAAATTCAACTTATATATTTTTCTACGGCTTCACAAATTTTTTGGTTCAGTAAAATGAATGACATAATTGACAGTGTCTAAAACTGCTAAAATGGCTTAAGTTGCACCCAGATGGGCTCAAGAACTTTTAAAACTGGTAGGTATAGAACCAGCAAAGAGAGGAAGAAAGTCAGATACTTCCAAAATTTGTGGGAGCCAGCATACCTCAGGTGGAAGGCAAGAAAACACCTAGGGCAGGAGATATTTGCTCTGCAATGTTTTGTCTAAAGCCCAGTTGTGATACATATTTGAACAGAAACCTCTCAGCCTATAGTGTTTTATATACCAATCTTTTTTATCCAGAATATGTTTCATAAAAATCAAAACAGTTTTAAAATAATAAGCTATTTTCTTCTTCTTTCTTTATTTTTATTTTTAGAGTTGGAGTCTCACTCTGTCACCCAGGCTGGAGTGCAGTGGCACAGCCATGGCTCACTGCAGCCTTGGACTCCAGGGCTCAAGTGATCCTCCTGCCTCAGCCTCCCAAGTAGCTACTACAGGTGAATGCCATCACATTTGACTATTTTTAAAATTATTATTATATTTGCAGAGATGAGGTCTCGCTATGTTGCCCAGGCTGGCGTCAAACTTCTGGCCTCAAGTGATCCTCCACCCTCATTCTCCCATAGTGACGAAATTACACGTGTCAGCCACCACACTTAGCCCAAGAAGCTATTGTAAATAATCAATTAACTGTTCATTTGTTTATTTTATCATTGTTTGATGTTTGCAGGTGGCAGTTGCTATTAGCAGAATACTGTATCTCGAAATACTTTTAATGTACATTAGCCATCCGAAGTACTAATATTTCTGGTTCTGAAAGAACCTTATAAAACCTTGCTTTTAAGTATCAGACTTCACTAAAGTTGTAGATCATTCTTTAAACAAGATGGGAGTGATGAAAGGAAGTGTCATAGCTCACATGAGGCTAAATATACTACAGAAAGAGGAAGCAGGGCTGACACGTCTTCAGAAAAATCAAGCATACTTGATAAAAAAAAAAAGGATGTGAAATTCAGACATATGTTTGAATAAAACATTAAATGTTGCTAAACATTTTACCCGAGTTCTTATATAGAATAAAGGAAAAATGAGATGGGGTGCAGTGGCTCACTCCTGTAACACCAGCAAGTTGGGAGGCGGAAGGGAAAGGATTGCCTGAGCCCAGGGGTTCGAGACCAGCCTGGGCCACCAGGTGAGAGCTTGTCTTTACAAAAAATCAAAAAGTTAACTGGGCATGATGGTACGTGCCTGTAGTTCCAGCTACTTGGAAGGCTGAGGCGGAAAGATTGCCAGAGCCCAGCAGGTCAAGGCTGCGGTGGCTGAGAGCCTGTCTCTGCACTCCAACCTGGGCAGCAGAATGAGACTACAATTCAAACAAAAAAAAAAGAAAGAAAAATGTGTACTTTTTTTGACATCCACCAGAAAACCTCTTGTGAGAAGTAGGTAGAAATGAACAAGGTCGAGAGCACCTTACCTGAAGACCTATGGGACCAGGAGGCCCAGGAAAACCTCTTGCACCCTCGTCCCCTTTCTGACCAAACATCCCCTGCTGTCCTCTGGGACCTGGTTCACCATCACCTCCCTGAGGAAGAACAAGAATATTGATCACAAATTTGAGAAATCATTATGCATGGGTCATTATAAAAGTGTGGCCTTGTCAAATTTCATCAAAGCAGGTCTATTTGAGAATAACTAAGTCAAAAGTAGATTAAATTCCCATTATCTGCTGCAAACATATCCTTGCTTGTTGTGTTTACTTGTTTTATTTCTGGAGTATGATTTCAGCTTGATCATGTACACCAAGTGAAGTAAAAGTTGTCTAATAGGGGAAAATAATATTCAGAATTTATGACATATTAAGTACATCTCAACTGGTGATTGCCTATTTTCAAATGTAGTCACAGTGTGTTTTGTTTACAAGAATCAGCTTGGCAAGCTATATTAGATCATTTAAATTTGATTCAATGTCAAGCATACAAACAAACTTATTACCCTACAAAATTGATTGGTGATGGGACAGTTAATACATTTAATCAGGGAGCTGTAAAGATTTAGATTTGCTAATAAAGTGGAATACTTACAGCAATTCCAGGAGCACCAACTGGTCCTTGAAGACCCGGGGGACCAGGAGGACCCTGCAGTGAGGGAAAAATCAGTGAGCTCAAAACCAAAGCCAGAAAAGTCTTGGCTACATAAAGCAGAACATTTGGCTGATGAAGGTCTTTTAAACACCTCTACATGCCTTTGGAAAAAAAATGACGCATCCCAGAGAAGTCTTTTGCATTTTAGTGTAGTCAACCATTATCTATTTTACTCCTCAAGACTCAGACTTTCATATTTGAAATTCATTTTAAATGGACATTTATTGAAAGCACTGTCATCTGTAATGTTTTGGATATTGTAAAACAGGTTTCTATGCTAACATAAATCAACTTGAAGATTCACATATGAAAATTTTCAAAAGATCGAGTTTCTTTAATGAGATATATATGAGTGGGAAAGATTCTCTAGACTCTGAAGATTCTATGCAGATAAAATACAGTGATATATAAACATATAGAATTTTCACATATGTACACACATGCAAACTCAAAGTTATACGTTAAGTATACCAGAACCTCTTATTTTGAGCAATAGATTGCAAAGGCATTATATATATAGATATATCTTAACTGTCTTATTTTCTTACATGAATAACTGGTCATGCACTATAAAAGATTCAAGCACTAAATAAATTAAAGAGTCATCGGATTAGAGTGTTCTTTATCGAAACTACCACTTGTGAGGAAGACTGCTTAAAACCAGGTTGTGAAGATCTGTTTCACGGGCCACTGGAGGGTCTTGAAACTCTTTCGGGTTTCTGGAAGCTCATAATTCTTATCACAACAATAAGACATTATTTGTATTTTATGCCATGTGGGCATTTGCACTAGATGCAAATGTGACACTGAATAAAATTGCCGGTGGCTTAGCATCAATATGTCAGTAGCTACCATTCATAATAGCATTAAAGATATTGTCATCACAATTTCAACACAAAAATGGCTATTTCACTTGAGAATATCTTTGATGAGGCCAGCTGTGGGCTCACGCCTGTAATCCCAGCACCGTGGGAGGCTTAGGTAGGAGGATTGCTTGAGCTCAGAAGTTTTAGACCAGCCTGGGCAACATAACAAAACCTCTTCTCCACAAAAGAAATTTTTAAAAATTTTCTGGGTGACGTGGGGTATGCTTATAGTCCCAGCTACAGGATCACCTGAGCTCAGGAGGTCAAAACTTTGGTGAACTGTGATTGTACCCCTGCAATCCGGTCTAGTGACAGAGTGAGACCCCAACTCAAAAAAAAAAGTCTTTGATGAAGCACTGAAAGTTATTTTTTTTTTTATTAAACATTGACCTTGAGTACATGGCTTTTGATGTTCATGTGACAATATGGAAAACATCCATGAAGCACTTTTGGATCATACTGAATCACAGCTCATGTCTCGAAAAAAGATACAGCTGAGGAATACAGCTGAGCTGAAAGCTCAAATTTTACATGAAATGCCAAATTTTACATGGAGTGCCAATGTTACTTGAAAGAGCAGCTGACAGAAAAATTATGACTACATGCACTTGAGAATTGCCAGTTGTTGTTCAAAATAAAGGAAGATTGCAACTTCAAAGAAAACAAAACACAGCATTAACTGCCAATGATAACATTTAAATTTTCAAGCAAAATCAGAATTTTGGAAATCTCCCACCTGCCATTATGGACTTCACAGCTTCTCAATCTGAAAGTATTTTCTTATGATATTAATATTTTATAAGAAATATGTCAACAGTTTTGAAGACCTTACCCAGTCAACCAATAATTTCCAAATGACCAATGAGAGATATTACAAAATTATGTTAAAGTCATTTATCATGTATATGTACCACATTTTCTTTATCCTGTCTACATTTGATGGGTAGAAGGGTTGGTTCCATGTTTTTACTATTGTGAATATACAACAATAAATATGTGTGTGCAGGTGTCTTTTTTGTTGAATGATTTGTTTTTCCAGGTATATTCCCAGAAAGGGGATTGCTGGATCGTATGGAAGGTCAATTTCTAGTTCCTTTAGAAATCATCACATTATTTTCCACAAAGGCTGAACTAAACAGAGAACCAAATACCACATGCTGTCACTCATACTTGGACCTGAACGTTAATCACAACAGCACAAGGGAGGGATGGGCAGTCACAGGACACTGTCAGGAGAGATGGGGCATGTAACAACACAAGGAATACCAGATCCTAAACCAGGGGAAGTGCAGTTGGAGGCCCAAGCTTTACCTGTCCATAGATTATTTATGTACCTAATCCTGACTTGTACCCCACATTTTTATAATAAAATAAAGTAAAAAATAAAATAAAATAAAATAGAAGTCATTCCAAATGTAAGATAGGGCAGTGGAATTTAATGTAATAGCCAAGGAGCTCACTGCTATGGTTTCTCATTCCATATTGCATCTTAAGGAAAAACTAACACAAATTTTTTTGATGTGAAGTCAACGAATACTCAAAATTATCTGAAAAGGTATTAAAAATGCTTCTCCCTTTTTAAACTACATATTTGTGTGAAACTGAATTTTCTTCATGCTTTCAACCAAAACATGTCACTACCCATTGAACTAGATATGAGAGCATAGCTTTCTCTATTTTGTTTTTTGAGTCGGAGTCTCACTCTGTCGCCCAGGCTGAAGTGCAATGGCACAATCACGGCCACCACAGCCTCAACCTGCTGGGCTCAGGCTATCCTTTCACCTCAGCCTTCCAAGTAGCTGGAACCATAGGCCTGTGCCACCACACCCAGCTACTTTTTCTTTTTTGATTTATTGTAGAGATGAGGTCTTGCCGAGTTGCCCAGGCTGGTCTTGAACCCATGGGCACAGGCAATCCTCTCACCTCAGCCTCACAAAGTGTTGGGATTATAGGCATGAGCCACTGCACCCAGCCAGCTTTCTCTATTAAGTTAGATACAACAAATATAAGAATGCTACTTTGTATACTATATATACTCATTTGAGAAAACTATAGCTATTTTTCATTTAAAGTGCTTTGGACTTATTTTTCTTAATTTTAAATGAGTAAACACATAAATTTTTTTTAAATCTCAGTTTTAATTAATAGTATAGTAATTCTTGTAGACAAAAGCTTTTTAAAGGGTTCCTCAAAAAAATTTTTAGGCGTATGCAAGAGTGAAAATTGTTGGCTTATACGATGGTCATGAAGTCATAGTTAAGTGTATTTTTAAGAAGAAGATGAAACTTATTTAAATATGACTTCTGGCCCAGATATGGTAGCTCACACCTATAACCTCAGCACTTTGGGAGGCTGAGGTGGGAGGATTGCTTGAGCCCAGGAATTTGAGACCAGCCTAGGCAACATAGCAAAACCCCTACAAAATTGAGATCTGTACAAAAAATAAACAAAATTAGCCAAGAATGTGCATATAGTCTCAGCTACTCAGGAGGCTGAGACAGAAGGATCGCTTGAATCCAGAAGTTTGGGGTTGCAGTGACCCATGATCATGCCAATACACTCCAGCCTGGACTATAGAACGAGACCTCGACTCAAACCAAAACCAAAACAAAACAAAAAAACAAATATGATTTCTATTGAGTGTATGAGGTATTCCAGTTCAACCAATAGTATTTTCTTATCATTAACTCCACTGCTCATCAAAAGTGGATTGGATAAAGAAAATGTGGTACATATACAAGATGAAGTATTAGGCAGCCATAAGGAAGAAGAAAATAATGGAATTTGCAGCAAATTGGATGGAGATGAAGAGCATCATACTTAGTGATATTTCACAAAACAAAGAACTGAATACTGGATTTTCTCACTCATACGTGGGACCTGAACATTAATCACATTATCACAAGGGAGAGATGGGCAGTCGATGGACACTGTCAGGGGAATGAGAAAGGGAGGGGGCATATAGCATCACAAAGGGTATTGGGTCCTAAACCAGGGGAAGTGAGGGCCAGTGAGAGGTCTATACTTCACTTGCACAAAGTGTGCTTGTGTAACTAATCCTGACTTGTACCCCACATACATATAATTTTTTTTAAGGGAGAAATGTAACTGGAATCTAAGAAAGTAATTTACTGCCGTAGTGTGGATATGGCTTATTCCCACCAAACCTCATGCTGAAATCTGATCACCACTGTTGAAGGTGGGGTGTATCTGGAGGTATTTGAATCATGAGAGTGGATTTCTCATGAATGGCTCCCATGGGACTTGAGTTCTTTCTTTGGAGAGACTGGATTGCATCCTAGAAGATGGATTAGTCCCTGTAAGAGTAGGCTGTTATTAAGCCAGTACACCTATAGGGCTTGGTTCTCTGTGCATGCCTCCATGCCCTTGACCTTCCCCATCATGCTTCCACACAACACAAAAGCATTCATCATCATCTGAGAAGATGCTAGCGCCATGCTTCTTGGAGAGCTTGCAGAACCATGAGACAAATAAACCTCTTTATGAATTGCCCAGCATTAGGAATTTCTTTATGGTGTCACCATACTAAGACAAATACCAAAATACAATTTGTAAAATTATAGTCAATACCAACTGCACCAAATGTATGCAGCTGGTTTTCTGTACACAATTTCTTGTCCTAATTTTACAGCATAGATCCAGAGTATCAGTATTATCGCTTAACTGCTAAGGTTTTGTTCTAATGCATAAAAAAATAAATAGTGTCTATTATGCATTCAATACTGCAATTATCTACAAACTGTTTCTGTTGGTTTTTTTGGTTTTTGTTTTGTTTTTTTACTTAGACGCATTCATGTCATAGTTCTTTGGAAGCTATTCAGCTTAGAATTAAATCAATTCTTAAAAAGCCTCTTTTTAACTTGTGTGTTAAGGTATTTGGTAATTCTAATCCTAAAATCATCAGATTAATGAGTCATAGAACAGAATTAGAGTAGTCTATTAGAATCAAATTGTTAAAAATGATACATAAACTTTTATACTAGGTGAAAAAATGAGTAAAGAGAGGACATATCTCTTTACTCCCTCGATTTAAATTTCTGTTGGACAGCAAATATATAAAGACTTAAAGAAAGAAAAAAAAATAGAAATAAAAAGCGTTAAGAACAAGATGTCCATAGATGTTCTTTAGAAAGTATAAATTGATAAGGAAGTGCTGAGGTGAGGTACACGAGAGTATCACCATCTAATATATGTAATCTAAGAAGAAGAAAAGTCTGTACACATATAATTGTGAAAGGATGCAAGCTGTTAAAGAGCAAAGAGAAAAGTCATAGAGGCGAAAGTGAACACACTAGTTGAGCAAGAAACCGAAATTATTTTTAAAAACAAGCCCAACCAGCATTACTTCTATGATTTAAGAGAAAACCTTCAAAATACGTATTTATGGTCTATAAAAACAGATGTGTCCATCTGTATACGTGTAGTACATAGTATTAATTTTGGTGTCTATCTATTGTTTCTCAGAATCCTGTGGAAGAGAAGACTCGTTATCTTACTCTTTCATTTGTCAGAGAAGAGAGGTTAAGTCGGCAGTACTGTGAAAGAATATCCACGGGCAATAGGAAGAAGTAGAAAACTCACATTTTCTCCCTTGTCACCTTTGCTGCCTTTTTGTCCCGGTTCACCAATTTCACCCTATATTTGAAAGACTTGAGTTAAAGTTTATCTCTAACATGTCATAACTGCTACCACATTATTATCAGGAAATTGTTAAATTTTGCCCTTAATATAATTACACGCTAGTGTTTAATGTCACTATTTAAAATTGTAAAATCCTGGGTTCCTGCTGCTTCTAGCTTTCTAGTATTGACTAAAATATAAGCATGCAAAAGTCACTTCAGGGAATACTACGGCTGGATATATAATTAAGAAATCAGTTTTGTATAAAATACCACCAGTATAAACAGACAATGGAAGTTCATGGACTTATAGAAATTATAATTACACATTAGTCAAAAACTAGTTTCTTTATCCTAGTTTTTCAAATGCTAAAATGATGCACATCATCAGAGCAATGGTTTACACATTTTTAGTAATATTTTACAATAATATTAAAAATATGCTAAATTTACATATTTAACAACACAGCCATACATTTTTAGTCAAGAGTTTAGAGTCTTTACTTCTATGCCAGTAAAAGATAACAGGATTATCAAGGAAGTATTTAGCTCATTCTTAAACCTTACTGTGCGATATCCAATACATGAAGGTTAAGCACATACATGTAATTACTTATTTTTTATATCCATTTCAGAAGGATGTTTTTAAAAAAACAAACAAATTTTGGCATCTGCTATTTTTTTTTCTCACCACCACTATCCTTTCATCTGATTTTTCTGATTCTATCCCACAGGCTCTTTTATGAAATAGATATTAAGTCTTGACACAGAAATTGTGTGAAGCTTGAAAGAGATAACCTTTTACCTGCCATCTTATTCTAAAACATTAATTCCAGAATTCCTGACAAAAGTTAAACTTTCTCTCAGGATAACTCACATGAATAAAAAACACCAACCTTGTCTCCGTCTTCTCCAGGGGAGCCTGCAGGACCAGCAGGTCCTGGGAGACCCACGGGACCTTGTACTCCGTCTCTCCCTGCAGGACCTTGGGGGCCTTTTTCTCCCTGTATTGAAAATCCAACAGATCATTAATTTGTCATAAGAAACTTGTGCATTAACTGCTTGCTGAAATTTTGAAATCCAGTCACAACAGCCATAGTCCACCTTCTAGATTCGACACGGAAATTGTTTAAGCTTTCTAAGAAAAAAAAACTTTTTCATGATAAAAGACGCTACATTCAGCCAGGCATGGTGGCTCACACCTGTAATCCCAGCACTTTGGGAGGTGGAGGCGAGAGGATTGCCTGAGCTCAGAAGTTCGAGACCAGCTTGAACAATATGGTGAGACCTCGTCTCTATTAGAAATCAAAAAAATTAGCCAGGCATGGTGACATGTGCCTATAGTTCCAGCTACTTGGAAGGCTGAGGTGGAAGGATCACTTGAGTCCAGCAGGTCTAGGCTGCGGTGGCTGTGAGCGTGCCACTGCTGCAGCCTAGGTGACAGAGTGAGACTCTAACTCAGAAAAAAAAAAAGATTCTATATTCATTCATGACTAAGAACACTATCATTTTTTAAATCATTTATGCATTCCAGGCTACAGCCCACAAAAATCATTAGGACTCGACACAGAATGTTTCTTTCTAACAAGCATTACACACTGATGAACCAGATGCCTGATATTGGCACAAACTTGCTGAGCTTCTAATTTTCTTCATTAGTGCCTCTGACTTAGCAGCACACTGGCTATTTGCCCTTAAAAAAATCATAAAACACATTTGCTCATATGTCTGACTTTACAGTATGCTTCATATGTTTCACATGTAACACTTTCCTATGTTTAACAAATGTTTCATGGGTTTTCCTACTTTTTTTATTTTGAGTTGGGCTCCCACTCTGACTCCTGGGTTGGAGTGCAGTGGCATGGTCATGGCTCGCTGCAGCCTTGACCTCCTCGGCTCCGGCGAGGCTCCAGCCTCAGTCTCCTGTGTAGCTGAGACTACAGGTGTACACCACCATGATTGGCTAATATTTTTGGAGAGATGTGGTTTTGCTATGTAGGCTATACTAATCTTAAACTCCTGGGCTCAAACAGTCCTCCAATCTTGGCCTACCAAAGTGCTTAGATTACAGGCATGAGCCACCACACCTGACTAGAATTTTGATATTTTGAATCACTGATGTTTTTACTGCTTCCTTATGGCAAGGCTGCTCACTTTTTCTCTGTTTTTGTTTGGTTTGGTTTGGTTTGATTTTCAAAAATGGCATTATTTTCCTGTATTTAAATTTACTTATATTGTGCAATTTTTACGAAAGTGACTTGATAGTGAATATAATCTCTATTTCCCATAAAACATTCTTTCAGAGTTTAAAATAATTTCCCCAAAATCTCATCAGTTTTGCTGTAGACAGCACGGTTGATTGCCTTCAGTGGTTCTATCTGTTCTCTTATCTGGGAATCTACAAGTCATTAAATCCCACCTTTCCATTTGTCCATTTCTCCCCACTTCCCTCACCATCTCCTGACCTCGACAATGACTTCCTTTCTATTTTGTCTCCTAATCACTTCTTGAACATATTCGCTTAAATTTATCTCCATGACTGACACCTCATTCCAAAATACCACTCACCTTGGTCTGAGCAACTGAAATAACCTCCTGCCTTTCCCCACATTTACTCTTTCTTCCTTCCATTCTATTCTCCATGCTGTATCCAAGGGGCCAATCAGATCCTATTGCCTACATGCTTAGGTTGATTTACTTGTTTCCTGTTCCTAAGATAAAGGCCAAGCTTAGGGAAGCATACCATGATCCTTCTCCTACTTGCCCAACCACATCTAGCCTCCACTACCCCTTGCTCTCTGCATTCCAACCCTCCTAGACCTTTTTTCAGTCCCTCAAATCTGATGCCATGCCCCCTCTTCCCCCTATCCCCAACCCCTGACATATGGCCTGAGCACATCTTGCTCCTCTGGCCTGGGATGCTCCTTTGAGAACCCTGTGCATAGTTAAGACGTCTCATCTTTTACATCTCACCATCGAGGTCTTGTACAAGGAAAGACTCTAATTCTAGCTCAGGTCCCTCTGCTATAAACTGATATATCCAGTAGCATTTCCTTCACATCAATAACCAAAACTTGTAAGCATATAACATATGTGTTTAGTGATCACTTGCTTATTATCAAATGACTCCATCAGACAATACACTGTATGAGGGTAGAAATTGTGTCTGTGTTTGCATTCTATTATGTACCCTTGGCCTGTGGCCCAGAGTAGCCACTTAAGGAACATGTGCTGAGTTAGTTAATTAATGACAACAAAATATAAAAGAAACTTGACTTGTTGACTCTGATTTATTACTTGCCTGGGTTCCATGAGGTCTTGTTTTCCAAAAATGTGTCATAATGGTCAAATAAAACATATCCCTGATGTCACCCTGGAGATATCTTATTTCCTTCAATCAAATATGATATTTCAAACCTGTCTATACTCATAGGCTGTGCTGTGCTGTTTCCAGAGAACTTCAGTATTTTAAACCCAACAGCAGCTTCAAATATGTCTCCTAACTTTGAATTTCCTTGCTAGCCTTAACTCTAAAAGTCAGTACTTTTGCATAAGGGAGCTGTAAATAAGACAGGCACATTCTCATCTGCCTTAATTGTAGTTCACATAATCTCTAACCAGGCTCCACCTGCCACTTATTTATTCTGACTCTGGTCTATGTGAAATCAGAAGAAATCTTTCAACTGATCTACACCATTTTAAAATTAAATTTACCATTTATAATTCTCCAAGATGATATAACTCTTCCCATATCATGTATCTCTTGGCCCCAAACCTACACAGCTCCTGAAAGCATTCATCTTTCCTTAAATAGTCAATCTTTATTTCATTACTTCTTCCATTCCATTTACATTAATAACTGAATCATACCTTAAAAATTGATAAAATTCATTCAATAGTCCCATGCTTTTTTTTGACTTGGCATGGTCTTATATTTAACCCGCACTCTTACACGCAAATTTTATTACAATTTACAAAAATCTTTCCCTCCTTACTCAAAATCTCATCTATGAATTTATTTTCAGATTATTTGTTCATTCTTTTTTTTAATTCAAACTCTGGTTCACACTCCGATGATAATAGTAATAATGATTATTCTGTATACAACATAATTCTGCAAAGTGCTTTGGAATGATAATTTTATCTAATCCTCACAAAAAATACTGTCATTACCTTCTTTTCAGACATGGTTTATCTTCCTTTCAGAGATGAGAAAACAGAGATTCTGAGTTAAATGGCCTAACCAAAATCATGAACTAAATAAATGATAAAGAGAGTTGTCTCCCAGTCCAATTCTGGCTGTTTACAAGCAAGGAGACTTAGTCTATCCTGGTTTTCTTAACTTTCTCACTTTTCATTGATTATTTTCTTATTATCAGTAAGGTTGATGAATCTGTGCATAGCACAGTTGTAATAGTAAGAGGCAATGCATTTAGCCTGACTCGTTCTTCTAGCAACTCTTCATTTATCTTTTGTCTCCATGCTTATTTGAGGTGATTTGCATGCACCCACTCCAATCACTTACAGTCAACTTTCTTTTTGAGGTCGATTATAATCACCCTAAAGTTACAAATGCCCAGGAGGTAAAATCCCAGCCTCTCTTGTTTCTTTTAGCTTTCAGTATTCCTGATCCTTTACAACCTCAGCAGAAGAGGACTCTCTGATGGCATGTTCTTGGTCCACCTACCCACCAGCCCAGCTGGTATATTATTTATAATAATATAATAACTCATGCACTCTTCTACTCTTTTCCTCTACTGGATCCTTTCAGAATTCACACCCATTATAATCTTCCATAAAGAGTGAATCCAGACTTCTGTTCTCCTCTCTCAACCTTGCATTGCATGGTAATCCGGTAACACGGTTCCAAACATCACTCTTATTTTAAATGAATTCCACATTTATAATCTTGGTACTGACCATTCTCTCTGAAATTATATACACACATGCTTAAGAGTGGAAATAAGGATGTGGAACATATTTTTCCTCCAATCTCGAACTCCTATTGCCTAATCCACTTATGGTTAATGCCTTGACTTCTCTGTGTTTTGAAGTTCGTTTTTTTCCCTCCATTTCTACAACTGTTCCCCAAATAGAGACATAATTAACACAGCTTCCTATCAGTAATTCTTGCACACAGTATCTCTGCATTACAATGCAACAGTTTCAAGAAGAATTCTGCCTATCAAAATATTTCTTTCACCGCTATTAGGTTGGAAGAGTTTTGGCAGTCCCACCTCAAATTAGTCACACTGATTAATTGGGGGATGCTAATGAGGCCACATTTATTGCTACAGTAGGTCTTGTGGATACTCATGTCTCCTGTTTTCTGCTTTCTCCCTTCCAGGAAGCTGGGCTGGTGGGTAGGTGGACTGAGGGCTTGGATTCCACCAGCTCCATCTTGTCATCCTCTTCATTTCATGCAAATCTAAATGTGCTAATAATTGCATTTTTTTTTAACACAAGCTGCTCAAAAAAGGTAAGAACTAAAATTTATATTTGGAAAGAGAAAGAAGTAAAAGGCTGTGTTTCACATTTTGGCCAGAGTTTTCATCAATTTTTACCAGACCTCTGCAGAGATATGGACTTTCACCCAACACTCTAATTACCACTTGATGCTACTGTCCCTAAGCAGACACTTCCCTCAATAGTACTATTGAATGCAGTGTCTACAGAGTCTACCACTTAGTTATTCTGAATAGCTGTTTGTTGTTTAAAAAATGGAATGAACTTTTTGGAGTTGTTGTTGTTGGTAGGAATAACTGAGAGAGGACGGGTAAGCAGAGCATTCCCTTTTGCCTTTCCTAGTCATGATGTCATCAAACACCAACAAAACTGATGTCCAAATTCTAGATCTTGCAAGGGCTTCTGTTAATAATTCTTCATCTGTCTCACCAAATTATTTCTTATTATCATTTTCAGTGCTCTTCCACATTCTGATTTCTGTTTCAATGGTTTACTCCTTCATAAAGCTGAGGTATTTGTCCACTTTAAAACTCACCATTGAATATATTATCTTCACAGAACTCTTGACTTCTCAAATTATCTGTTCTGAATCCATATAAAAAGCAATGTGTACCTCTTTTCTTATGTGCATTTTTATTGTACTGTTCCAAGGTATGTACATTTGTAGATTTTTTAATGAACTTGCATTAAAGGGCTTGAGGCTGTTTTCCTTCTATATCCTCCCAGGGCATATAATACATTACAAAATATATCGCTTTAGGAAAAATTCTAAGCATATTAAAAGTTCTTTCTCTTTCACCCAAAAATTCTATCCACAGATGACAGGGCCCCACTATAATATTCTGATTCTGAAAGGTAATGAATTACAGAAATAAAAATTTTAAGTTAAAAATTTCTATGATTTGAATGCATCATCCAGAAAGCATGTGTTAGAAACATAATCCTTAATGCAACAGTGTCGGGAGCTGTAACTTAATGAGAGATTAGGTCACAAGGGTGGAGTAGATGAATTAATGCCATGATTGATGGCCACTGTAAAAGAGAGAGTTTGTTTCCTTTTTTACTCTCTTTCTCTACCTCTCTCTTTGCTCTTCCACCATGGGATGACACAGCAAGAAGACCCTCACCAGATGTGGCCCCTTAACCATGGACTTCCTATCCTTCAGATTCATCAGTCAATCAACTTCTATTTCATTGTAAATTACCTGTCTGAGGTATTCTGCTTTAGCTGTCTAATATGTCCTAAGAAAAACTGGAATAATATCGCAGAGTAAGGCAAGAAGACACATAGACAATGAAAGCAAACCAACTTGCTAAAACTGAAGTCTTAGTTCTAAGGAAGTGTTTTGAATTACAAGCTTAAATTGAATTGTATATGTCAAGAATTACCACTGTATAAAAATGTTAAGCTTGTATTTTTCCAACGCTTTTTATCTACATTTACTGAATCAATTTGTATTTTTATAGGATGAGAGGATACATTTTAAAAAATTATTAGGATCAAATCTAAAGCAGAAACAAAAGGAAGAAATCTTAACAAAAAAACATAAACCTAATAAATAGAATAGAGTCTATAGTCATTTGAATATAAAATTTTAATATCCACTAAATATTAGATGAAATAATTGGTCAGCTGTTTTCATCTCACTCACTGGAGATCAAAGCTAAATTACAAGAGAAGGGTGGCCACTTTCTATGGGTTTCATTTACAGACTATGGAAATGCTTGGAATTGAATTTGTATTACAAGAGATGTGAAAAGTTCACACTTTTCTAATATAGTTTTAATCAAAACCCCCAATTTTATTTTTTAAAAGGAGCAAAGTGAGAAGCCTTTTTACATTAATAATATCCAACTCCCTCACAGGTATTAG
Organism: Tarsius wallacei; assembly: GCA_963574415.1. Lineage (NCBI taxonomy): Eukaryota > Metazoa > Chordata > Mammalia > Primates > Tarsiidae > Tarsius > Tarsius wallacei. Next base: position 24,690 of record CAUYQG010249443.1, read on the forward strand.
TGTTTCATAAAGTGTGAAAAAAATGTCATCTCATTTAATTGAATTTGAAATTTTCTCTATTATAAATACAAAAGGAGCTGTGTTTTATGCCGGACACATATGCAGAGAGAATGCAGTGGGGTATGAAAAGCTAATATTCTTGAATAAAAAGTAATAACTTGTGCAGGGCAGCAGTATAATATATTTTCTCCTTGCCATTACTTACAGGAGCACCTTTCTCTCCGGCAGGCCCAGGGGGACCCTGCGGTCCTGGACGCCCTGGTAAACCAATTGGGCCAGCTGTACCTGCAGATCCACGTTCTCCTGGTGACCCCTAGAACACGGGAAAATAAATATTTTGTTACTAATGATGAAAAAACGGATACCGGCTTAAGAATCACTTATTATTAATAGAATCTTGTAGTCTAGCAAATGACGCAAAAGTGACATCGAGATAATTTTAAGATCTCAAAGAGGAACAGTCTACCCAATATTGGTGATATTAGTAACCCCAATATGAAGCTTAGATGTTGAAGTTAGAAACGACTGATGGGATGAAAAAACACTTGAAAATCATATGCATTTAAGATTTGTACAGATGTTATCTTTTTTCATCTACGTGTTCATAACTGTGCACGATGCTGGATAAAACATATATCTAATAAATAACCTCCTATATTATTTTCTTTCTGTATTATAAAGGACAAGCAGAATACCACCCTTAGATTAGTATTTCTTGAAGTGATTTCTGGGCTTCACTTCAAATTTGCTGAGTCAAATTTCAAAATCCAAAATAATGAATTCAGAAACTCTCAGCATTTGGCTACAAATATAATTTTTTACACAATGATATTTGGCAATAACTATTCCAGTTTGGACTTTTTTTTTTTTTTTTACAGAATACGATTTAAAAATGTATCTTACTGTTCTAGAGTCCATTGGGTCTTATTGTGAACACCGATGAGATAATTCACATTTTATTAGGTTTTCCAATTGATTTTCAAATGATGCCATATATTTTTAACTGCTTTGCTTTTTAAAAAAAATCTCATATATAAAGTTTGTTGAAAATAACCATGTGGATACTGCTTTCTATTAATTATCTGCACCAGCAGTTTAACTTTTTTTTGGTTGTTTTTTAAGAAGACATTTTTAAAAACATGTATAAACTAAATGCAAACATATTTGCTATGTAACAGTCAAGTGGTCAAGTATAAACTATTTACTATTTTCAATTTTATTTAATAAATGATAAAGTTTTTTTATATGAAGTTATTGTCTTCATATTAGATTCTTAGATAGGTGGTTATGTTATAATTTGCCATTTTATTTCATAATTGAACTCGATGTGGAATATTAGAAAATGTCGTTATAAGTATTGATACACTGCCTTACTAATATTTAGATAATAACAGCATTTCAAAACTCAATAGAGAAAATAACTTATATAAACTGGAAAATATACTACTTTAACACAGATTTTCAAATAGACTTCTCATATATGGGAATTCAGCTTATTATACAATTTGAATTATTGACTTTGCTCAAACCTGTATTTTCATTATTCAGAGAACTAATTGCCTATGACTATAAGGACAATGGCAATCATACCAACAATTTGTGTTTACAAAGCACTTTATAATTTACAAGTCAGTTTCAGTTTTATCTTGGCATTGTAGTCTCATGACAATTCCAGGTACTTGATAATGCAACTGTACTATTTCAGTTTTAAAGATGAGGAAACTGTGGCTAACTGCCTTTCTCAAAATCATATAACTAGACAAAGGAACGCTGACCTTGAACTGTACCCTGTAATTTATCCACAAAGTCATCCCATTCCTTCTTTCTAGCAAGAATATCAGTATTTGTAATCATGGGGTTATTTGTAATCATGGGGTATCTTAAATTTAGGAGATAGAAATAATTTGTAGAAACTTGCCAAAAATACAGTTAAAGAAATTGTGTAATTTGAACTTGATACAAAACAAAAGTGGAATTGTTGAGCTATAAGTAAGTAGATGTTTAAAAACTACCCCAGGACATGTTCTTCATAATTAATCAAATGTACAAAAATTTCATTTTTACTAATCAAGTATTCCAAATACTAAAGAGGAGACTAGTTAAAAGGGAAAATTGCAGTTAGTATTTTCTAGACAATAACATCAACTCTTATGTCAATGTATGCTTTTTAAAAATTTAGTAATATTATAATATTTTTATGAGGAAGGTATCTAACCACAAGTTGTATAACTGTTCACCAGGTGGCACTCTTCTGGAGAATGATTCCAGAGGCCAGTGCAAAAGAGGAAAACAATAGAGTACCCTAAATGTATTACAATCAAGAAGTGCAGCCTTAAAAGTAAAAAGAACATAACAGTTTGCCTGTAATTAGTACAGAGAAGGAGGGAAGGAAAGAGGGGAAAGGGAGAGAGATGGAGAAAAGGGGAACCGAAAAAAAAGGAGTTGAGAGGAATGCAAAGGTGTTTCCTGAAAAAAAAAGAAAACAAAAGTTCAGTAATAAAAGTACATTTTTGGGGTAATTAAAAAACCTCAGAAGACAATATACAATGCAGCCAGGGTTATTCTGTTTTATTTAGTTAAAATTAACATCCTTATTTATTTGTCTATTTATTGAGGATCAATGTACTTATAAGGTGACAGTATTATATTTTTTACTTAATATTTCACTTGCAAACCTCACACAAGAATTACTACCCATCAGTTTTATCAAACCTAAAACAAGCATCCAATTTAAGTGCTGAGATATTTTATTTGAAACTGGCTAGACAAAAAAAAGATGCAATTTTGATTTAACAGGCTGTGAAATGTTTCTCTTTAATCTTATTTCAACCCCAACTGTTCAAAGACTACCTGAGGAAGATAACACTAGAGTGTCTTAAAGTAAGCCAGGTAAGAGATTTGAATAATAAAAGGCAAGAATCAGTAGAAAGCAGAAGCTTATATTAAGGAAATTTACTATTTCCCAGTGTTTGAGCCTACTACTTAACAATTATTGTGCTAAATGCTTCACATATGTGATATGTAATTGCTGCATGATTTGTATATTTTAAAGGTAAAGGCTATAGGCTCAAGGTCTTTGTGCCCTGATTTAGTACAAAACTTTTTCCTACAATACCTAGTAGTTTATAAATTGGGAAAATAGTTTTCCAGGCTTATGGTACCTATAACATTCATACACATTGTGCTAAATTTTAACAAATAAAGAAATATAGCCATTTAAGAACACTTCTAGAATACGCTCCTATTGGTTGAACATGCTCTAAAATGAGAAAACATACAGGAATTGATGAAAGTGCTTTTCTTCTTAATCCAAATAGTCATTCTCCATAGTTCATTTGGACTTTGCTACACAATTCACTAGATTCTCTGCTCTTTGTCACAATTGTTTATAAGTTTACTTGATATTTTCAGCAACATCAAAGAATTGTTTTCAGTTTTGAAAACCATCCAATATGGGTTGCCTGAGGCACTATGGAACTTTTTTTTTTATCATGTTGTATTCCTGATTTTAAAAGTTAAATAGTTCTTTCTTTTTTTTTTTTGAGTTGGACTCTCACTCTGTCACCCAGGCTGGAGTGAAGTGCCATGCTCATGGCCACCGCAGCCTCGACCTTCTGGGCTCTAGTGAACCTTCTACCTCAGCCTTCCAAGTAGCTGGAACTACAGGCGTGAGCCACCCAGCTAATTTTTTAGTTTATTGTAGAGATGAGGTCTCGCCAAGTTGCCCAAGCTGGTCTTGAACCCCTAGGCTCATGCAATCCTCTCACCTCTGCCACCCAAAGTGCTGGGAATACAGGCTTAAACCACTGCACCTGGCTAAATATTTATTTCTTATCTATGCCAAACTATGAAATAATTTGGGTTAACGCATCATTTCAAGAATATATTCATCTTTGATCATCCTAGAAAAATACACACACTCAAGAATGATTTTTGTTTTCACTTTTTATTGTAGCCTTTCACTGCCATCATTATTTTCTCCTAAAATATCTTATCTCCCATTGTCCCTCTAGCACAATATGCTCGCTTTTACCTCTGAATATTTGCTGACATTTATCATCCGACTTGGAAATTCTTTAGTATTTTCCTATATTCTTAAAGTTCCAAACATTCTCTAGGTCTAGGTCAATAACCATCCTTCCAAAAAATTGTATTTCTCTTAGAATTAGTAGCAGAAGATATCCTTTAAAGTATTCCTTAAACAGTACCCTAAGTTTGTTTTAGTACCCTAAGTTCTCCACCATTATTTTTAGAATGAGTTAATGTAGCACTTGGCCCTAAATTTCATGTGACAGATATCTCCATGCTGTCTTCATTTATATCCTCAAAGAATATAATACCTATTTGCTGTATGTATTAAATAACCATAATGTATTTGTCCTTTTATAAAGCATGTGAACATGTTGGGTATGATTAAAATGTACTCATGCAGTCAACAGAAATTTTCTAAATTTGCAGGAAAACATTAATTGAATGTGTATTTCCCCTGGAAGATGTGATATCAAAATTAAACGCAATATACATTACCTTAACTGGATACATTAAGTAAAAGTCATGAGTTTTTGTTACATGAAAATAGCTCATGGCTTTTACTTAAGAAAAGAACGCTCGTTACATTTATAGTAAAGTATAATTATTATTGTAAATTAATCAAAGTAATTCAACTAATTATTTTACTGTATCTTAAGTAGAGAACGCTTATTTGAATCTACAGCAATGTGTATAGTTGGTGGATACCATGTTATTTTTTATTACAAAGCTCAACTATTTTAATTTCTCCCTTGGAGCATTCATAAGATTAAATTTCAGATTGCCATCTTGCTTGTGGAAACTGCATAAAAATTAATAACAAGAATATATTGCTTTTCTGTAGTTAAAATATTGTTCATGATCTTGTCACAGCTCATAAACTTTGAAACAATGGATGAAAACAAGAGGAGACTTTTTCAATGTATATTTGTGCCCTAAAGCACAACTATAATTTCCTTTTCTATTAGTTATTTCAGACATTTCATAAGCATAGATATTTGTAATAACAGCATGCTCTGCGCTGATTTTATTTTATACATCTATAAATGAAAAGTGAAAATCTTTGATGGTATCTAGTGATTAAACAAATGACATAGCATATTTGCAAATTTTATTTAAATACTCTCAAGCTATCTTTAAAGGAATAAGCCTTATGAAGCCTCTAATACCAGTAGAATCACTGGATAAATTCTATTTTTTCAATATGAAAATTTAAGTTCAATATTAAAAGAAGGCCCCATTTACTCATTCAACATTTCTTGTGACACTTGACTATGAATACATAGCATGCCATGGTAGCAGCCAGCTCCATGAAATTCACATCGTAGAGAATTTTTTTCCCCCATAAAGAGTAGGCCCCTATAATGACAATAACTTTTGCATTGCTGTATAGCTGGCTATAGTAAAGAACAGAGGACTTTATAATTCTCAGATAAACAAACAATTATATCTCCCATGAGTGTTTAGTTTTAAATATAGGTTAAATGGATGATGATCAGTTTCACAAAGGTAGAGATTTTTGCTTGTTTTTGTTTTTTCTTTCCAATGATCTTCAACACTTGGGGTAGTAACTGGCACATAGCAGACCCTAAATAACTGGGGAGCTGAATGTGTGATCTTTCCCTTTCTAGCACTGGAACTACTAGCTTTCTGATCCTGAGCACACTGTGGCTCATTTTTCTTGCCCAAAAAATAGAGACAGAAATAATTTGTCATTAGGTTTTTGTGATGTTTGACCTGACACCTCGAAAGTTCTTTGAACAACGCCTGTCAAAGTATGAATGTAATAGATATTAAAGGACTATACATGAAAATCATGTATTTCAAAAACAAATACAAAATTTCAAAGAGTACAGGGAAAATTTTATAGAAGAGAAAACTAAGATCCAAAAGGTATATATAATGCACACTATTAAAAGGAGGGTAGAACTTTTTCCACATAACATGGTACCATTAATCCTCATTTAAACTATCTGTGTACCCATCTCTCAACACCAAATATAAATATTTTACACACCAAAAGTTCTTAACTGCAAAAAACTCCAAGAAGTGGCTACTAGATTATAGAAATAGATTTTCTTAATTTGTGACTTAAATAACAAGAGAAATGTGGTCAATTCAGTTTTTCAAAGACAACAGTATGAGTTGCATTATATGAATTATAATGACTATAACATCATAAATATTCTGCTATTTTGATATTATTAAATAGTAACAAATACAGGAAACATGCAATTTTTTCCTTTTTTAGTTGGAAAGTAAATATGAAAAGGCTTTCAAAAGGGAGGAATTTTGCCATTCAGTAAACTTTCCTTTTATGTTAACTTGATTCCTTCTTCTAGTTCTTCCCTTAAACTCTGCTGTACTTTTCTCTAAACTGTACAATGGTCAAGAAACAAGAGGCAAGAACCTCAGTCTGTATTCCCTGAGCACGAGAATAAGATTTATTTCTCTAACCCTTCACACACAGGAGAACACCAAATAAATATTTTATCAGTTACTTTCTCTGGATGTTTCATATTCTGAGGAGCATTTGTAAAGTAAATGGAAGTGGAAAACAGACAAATCATCTCATCAGCATTCAGTTAAAATGCAGCCCACTGGAGAGAAAAAAAAGCAGCATAAACACAAAAAAGTTCCTATGAACCAGAGCTACACAACCAGATGGCAAAAATATGTCTGCCCCTGTCTTTTTAAGGCCAAGTTGACCTTTAGGACAAAACTACAATGAGGTAATTCCACTCTTTAGATGACATATATTTTAGATCACACAAGCTAAAAATTCAGATGAAATATCAAGCATTACCAGAATTTAAAACATAAACTCTTAGAGATCAAATCCAAGTCCTGCAATACCTCCAGCTTTGATCATTGGTCCCCACCACCATCTCTATACTTAGCTCATCCCTAGTAGGATATAATAATAGCCCACTGAGCTCTGCCTGGGTCAAATGGAGAAAAGTGCTTAATGTTAACAAGTATAGAATGTGATACAATACGTCGGTAGCTGCTATCCTTCTAAAACCTTGCCCATTCCCTTGTTTGAAGACTAAGTAAAAGCCAATAAAAAGAAGGTTCTCAGTAGTAGGATGCAGAAGAAAGAATAAAATAAATAGGAATTATGGTATCAAAAGCATATAAACTTTTAAAGAAGGGATGACAGGAAGAAATAGCACATAAAGAGGCTAATAGCATCAGAATCCTTAGGGGATGGTCACGAAGGAGCAGTCTTAGAAAAGGCACAAAGATTGCTGCATTGTACAATTGTGAAATATTAGATACCTACTGGGCAGCAGCCATTTATCTGGCCCTATTCATATACTTTCTCCATATTAATTCCCACCATTCCCGGGGGTGGCGTGGAAGAAATGTTCTTGTAAAGATAGAAGGCTGTTATTAAACACATACTATATGTTTTTACCTCATTTTTTAGAGAAATAACTTTTGGTAGTGAGATGGTTTCATATCAGAAAGAATGTCTGCAGAAGTGATTGTTCAAGGAAAGACTCTTTCTTGATTTTGTTTTATGAAAATATAGGTGGTAGGTGAAAGCTGAGACTAGGAAGCATGGTCATATTTGGATATAAGGTGCGTTTATCTAAATAGAAAACATTTCTGTTCAATACGCATAAAAAGGTTCACTGCCGTCCTTTGGTGGTGTACAATCCCTTGCTGCTTTCTGTCTTGTGTGTGAATCAGGGCAACCACTTAGTGAGTAAAACTCCTGAGATCAGAAGACATGTCTGTGCCTTGATTGGCATCTATTACCAGCTTTTGGATATAACATCATGCATATAGCGAACACTTAGGTTTTTGTCAGACTTAAAAAGCCCAAAGTCACAGCACTCTGTTGGCATAATTTTGCTTGTCTTAAGTGGTAACACTACAAAATGATTCTCAATATATATTTACTCCTAGGAGCAAGAACCTTTGAGAAACACAAGCTTGACACACCAATTCTTTATTAAGAGGACCAAAACAATGACAAGAACAAGACTAAATTTAGTACATACACAAAATGGCTTTTTGTGGATAGAACTGAATTTTGTTTTTAGCCTCAACTTAAACATTAATTCTTTTAGGCAAAAATCATTGTTCTCATTATTTGTTATGTTGTTTTATTTATTCCATATCTGTCTTCCTCAGTAAACTGTGAGCTTTTTGCTGCAAAGTCCATTTTATGAATCTATATAACTTCAGTTTAATAGATTGTCTGGTATGTTCAGATATTTATTTCTTTATGGTCTTTTCACGAGAAAAGACTTATAGCAGCTTATAGAGTGTGCATAAAATATAAGAGGATATAAATAAGAAATAGACAAGCAAGAAAAACAGGTAAGCAAATAACTTTTTATTGGCATAGAATGGAGCCAATAATATTCATAAATTAAACAATGCATAATATAGACTGACATTTTCCCAGCTGTACGTCATGATCCATTGGTGGGTTATAAGATTAGTTAAATGTGTCCTGTTCAATACTTACAATTGACTAGAATAAAATATAATGGACAATATTAAAGTACACATATACTTTTTATAATAAGTTGTGCTTAAAACATTACAGAAATAGTCACAAAGTGTTATCTTCTATATTATGTTTCGATTTTGACTCCAAGATTTCTGTATCACAAAGCAAAAAGAGAATTCTAAGTTTCATAATCCATAGTGACTAAAAAAAAGAAAAAGTTCAGTGCTAAAAAAAACCACAAAATGGTAAAAAGAAAATTCTATAAAACCCTTAATTGAAAAAAAAAAGTCAAATAATTCTAAAGCTATGATTAACAAGAGATTTCTTCTAAGGATGTTCATAAAAAGAACCCTGCATTAAGAAATAGCCTATAGCCTCAAACAGTTCCTCTTGGTTGACATGTTTTACACTTCATAGTTTCTCCAAACATAAATCAATGACATCACACCTAAATCTAGCAGAGTCCAATAAATCCACCTCTGTAGTGTGTCATATCAACACGATGCAAATGGGCTGGCCTAAATTTTTTTTTTATGACTAAATGGATTATGTTCCTGGCTAAGTGGAGTATAAATAAAGAGAATAGATTCCAAATATATTTATAAATGAATAGATAAATGGATACATGAATGGATGAGCGAGTATTAAGTATATTATTCTTTTTATGGGTTAGAACACATAGAAAGGACATAGTATATAAGGTGTATAATTGAGACATATACAAACTTTCAAATATCTCTGTGACCAAGAACTGTTAGTTGATTAAAGCTCTGTTTAAGGTTTTTAGTTCATCGGTATCCTGTGCAGTGAGGAATTTATTATTTCTCTAGTAACCCAAAAATATACAGCACAACTACATTTTTATGAGTTATATTTTAGGAGAAATAAACTAAGGATTCAATAGTACACCGAAAACATCTATTGTCATTAAAGATTCAACCTGTACAGTACCTTAAGCAGTTTAATCTTTGATTCATTCAGAATAAGTAAGAATAGTACAGAATAAGTGAACCTACAGGAATATTAAACCCCAGGTAGTTGTAAGATTAGCTCTCTTGCTTTTGTCAAAATTGTTCTCAGGGGTATAGGAGGATCCAGAGTACTTGACAAAAAGTCACCAGGGAAAGCAAGAAGTTAAGCAGATTGTTACAGAGTAACAGATCTACATACTTGGAAATGAGTTTACAGAAAGTGCTCTCATGGATTTTGTCTTCAATAATTTGGGCAATCTGTTTACCTTCTCCATGCCTCAAATCTTTTGTCTTTATAAGTCGAAGATAAAAAAAAAAAATGATGCCAATATCTGCCATGGCAATTTTCAAGATTCAGGGTAATGAATACAAGGCGTCTAGCATAAGAGTTGAGAAAAGAAATAGTACAATTTCACTACCTTTTTCTGTTTCCTGTAGACTTCATATTCTTTACTCAAATTCTCTTCCTCAGAGAACCCATTAATTTATTTTTATCTCTCTCTCTCTCTCTCTCTCTCTCTCTCTCTCTCTCTCTCTCTCTCTCTATCTATCTACCTTATCTATCTATCTGAGTCGGGGGTCTCACTCTGTTGCCCAGGCTAGAGTGCAGTGACACTACCATGGCTCACAGCAGCCTCTGACTCCTTGTTTCAATTGATCCTCTCACCTCAGCCTACCAAAGTGCTGGGATTACAGACACAAGCCACCATGCCTGGCCTATCACTTTATTATTATTTTTTCTTAATAAGTTTAACTAATGAATAACCAATCTTCTCTGTTATTTTTTGTGAAACTGTGTTTGTGAACTTCTGTCTCATACTTACCATTACTTGGTCAATATCTCAAAGGTAAAGTTAACATGAAGTGATATACACATATCCGTTATAAAATCAAGGAGTTCCATAGGACATTCTTTTGCCTTTATTCCTTATGACTCAGAATTTCATCATTTCTCACTAGCTGACCACATATTTTCTTTGATATTAGGCTGTCACCTTTTTGACCAAAATTACAAAATATAACTTATCTTTCTTGCCAAAGAAACCTCCACCTATTATTTCTTTTTAAAAATATTGATTGCAATAATATTAACTTCATAGTAAGTCTTAAAGCTCAAAAAATAAGAATTAACATGAACTATTTTTTTGATAAGTTACAGTTTACATCTTGAAAACCAACAGTTTTTTGTCATTTGGAATAAAAAAATTTCAAAATCAAAATTTCACATGCATGTAATTGCTTTAAATAGAGTAAACTGAGGCTTGCTCAGCATTTTGTGGAATAGGCGGTTTCATCTTGAACCTCTTTAACTACATATTGCAGCAATTACAGCAATAAGAATAAGAAACTAAAAAAATGTGGATAGTGCCTTTCCTTTTCATGAATCCTTCTCCAACAATTTTAAGAACTAATTTTAATTGGTTGATGCTTGCATATTTATTTATTATATATAATTTAATAAATTATGTATTAGATTATACACTAACATACAGCATTTATTATAAGAAAAGAATATTAAGACTATTAATTGAGAATGGAATATTAATTCCATGTAAACTCACAGTGAGCATCTATTGAGTATTTCTATTAGTAAAATATGAAAGCCTTTTAAAATATTTTGTGACTGCAAAGAGGTCTTGAGTTTGCGTGTGTGAATGCTTGTGGTTTTTGTTTGTTATTGTTCCTGATGAGGTTAAAAAAAGTTCTAGATCTAGAAAACATCATTAAATTGTCATTCCTTTAAAGACACTAACTTAGCCGGGCTTGGTGGCTCAGCCTGTAATCCCGCGCCTTTGGGAGGCTGACGTGAGTGGATAGCCTGAGCCCGCGGGTTCGAGACCCGCCTGGGCAACTTGGCGAGATCTCATCTCTACAATAAGTAAATTTTTTAAAAAAATCAGCCGGTCGTGGTAGCACGCGCCTGTAGTTCCAGCTACTTGGAAGGCTGAGGTGGAAGAATCGCCGGAGCCCAGCAGGTCGAGGCTGCGGTGATCGGGAACGGCCACTGCACTCCAGTCTGGGCGACAGAGTGAGATTCCAACTCAAAACCCCCCCCCAAAAAACAAAACAAAAAAACAAACAAAAAAACAAAGACACTAACTTGAGGTCATCGTTCAGGTGTCATCTTTCCTCACTGCCCATCTCCAATCTTAGTAATATACACTAGATCCCACCTCCCTGTGTGTGTTACATCTGCTCTGTCCTTCCATTTCCCAGTCTACTGATGGGGGTCACTCTTCTATTAGGACATTACTCACAGAGCTTTCATGACAGTCTCTCTTGTTTCTGTTGTATCACTGATGATGGATTTGACTTCCTAAAACTTTATGTAACTTTTTTACTCAACTTGCTTCATAAACTTCAAATCGTCAAATGACTACAATTTGCCATTTTATAGCCTCAATATTCAGAAGATATATTTTTGATTTTGCTTTACAATATGTAAAATAAGAATGCCTGTTTCCTAGCAAACATTCAACACATTTTTAGTTCTTCTCCCCAACCCTGTTTCACTTGGGTAAAACCAGATACTCCTTAAATACCACACCCCTTTTCTAATATTTTCTTACTCTTAAGTAATTTTTGTAATCTTCGGCACTTCATGAAGCCAAATTCAAGGACAACCTCTTACATGACCTTTCACCCTAATTTATTCTTTCTTCCCTACCCCTTCATAGAATTAGCAGTTATTGTTTGCATGCCATTAGGCATTTAATCACCAACCAACTTATAGTGCTATTTAGTCTTTGGTATGTTTGCAAAACTGCTTATCCTATTTCAAGTCAAAGGATATCTACTATGGTGCTCTATTGTATACAACAAAGTAAGTAGTAATCATCCAACAAATAATTATTGAAATTAACTAAATAAATAATGCTAGATTTCATATTATATTTGTTATGATTCTATATGTAACTATATGATTTTGAATTTATATCTTGAAAAATTATCTCCTAGACATATTACACACCCTACAAATACATTGCTATCAACTGTCCCAAACATCTGGAATAGCTTACTTAAAACAATTTAATTCTTATAGTCATGGATCAATTACTATTGATCTTAAAAAATCATTTATTTCTAAAATTAGATCTCTTTAGACTTAAAAGTTCTGGTTAAATGAATTGCATTGCACTGAAATTTTTGAAGATTCTATATCCAAATAAGAACTTCTATTGTTTTAGTCATGTGTTGTTCCTGCTAATGCTGTCACTACAAACATATGAGGATTTTTTAAAAATTTCTACATAATGTGATGAATTCCATGGGAAGTCTAATATAGTTTCTGAAATATCTTATTTTCCTTAAAATAAGTGTTTATCATATTTTCATAATGATCTTAATCATTGTGATATGACGTGAATGATGTACAGATTTAGTATAATGCTAATCAATATAAAAATGTTATGGTTGCTGTGTTCTCAGCAGTGGACTTTGCTATTCAAAGTGTACTTTAATGTCACAATTTATGGCAATTCAAATAGGTTGGTATGGGATAATTACTGTGTGTCTGGCACTGTCTTGTGAACATAATCAAAATAATACAGGAAACTAGCAGCCTAATAAAGAGACAACCAGTTACATTCCAATATAATTTCTAAATTCTAAAATAGAAGACACAGTAAAGAGCACAAAGGTGTGAGAAATTTTACTAACATATGAAATGGAGGTAAACGACCCAAAGACGATTGTAGGGAGATTTAATATTTAAGCTTTATCTCTATGGATGAGTAGGATTTTTATCAAGCAAGGAAAGAACAAATGGTATTCATTGGAAGAAGAGTCAAGTGTACAGTAAAATCTTTTTGAAACAAAAAAGGATCATGGTGCTTTGAGATGCAAAAAGAAATTCAATTCATTAAATTGTGTGGAAATTGTATGAAAGGGGAGGCATAAAGGAAAATAAGATAGATTATAGTGATTGGGAACAAGGTGTGAAGATGTTTTGTTGGCCAGGATAAAATATTTGGTTTCTGAAGGCAGCTTGGAACTGTGAGATATGTATGAGAAATGGCATAGGTAAGGATGTACATTAAACTGCTACTTTATAAGCAAAACTGACTGAGGAAAGTAAAAAAAATGGAGTTAAGGAGCTAGGTTAACACATTATTAGTCACGGAGAGAAAGAATAAGAAAGAGTCTGAAAAAAGATGATGATGGTAGAAACTAAGAATAAGGGACAAATAAGCAAAATATGTTGGAGGTTGAATTTACATATTTCAACATTTTGGGGGAGGAAGCTGAGAGGGGCTTTAAGGCAACTTACAGCTTATTATGTTTGTGAAACAAGATAATGAGAAGAGGCACTAAATATGGCACTTTGTTACAGTGAACTTTTCAGAGAACTAGATGAACGTGAATTTATAGAAAAATGAAAGGTATAGTCAATTGTTTTCTGAGAGATCGATAAGTATCTCAAGAAAAAAAAAGATGAGGTCAAAATCTGATATTTACTCATTTAGCAATTACTTCATAATGTTAACTGACTATAACAATCTTGATACTACATAAAATGGATATCATATATTTTATGCCTATGGGATGTTTTTATATCATTGACAAATTCAAGTCTCATCAAGTACTTAGAAGCAAACAAATTAAGTACGTTTTATAATAAATGCATGGAAGAATATAATGCATACAAAATAAATCAAATCATATTTTATGGGTAATTTTTAAATGAGAAAGAAGAGATGAGCTACATTTTTCAAACTACAGCCTCTCCAGGGCTTCTATGACCATGAGTTTCTATTGCTCATAATTATGATTTATTTTCTTGTGAACTGTAAGAAGCAAGACAGTTCCTTTTACCTCCTGACAGCAGCAGAAGAAAATATTCCCAATCATCCAAACCCTTCTGTTTCTGCACTCATTAGCACATGCAATTAGTAGAAACCAGGCATTGACCGATTTGATTGACATGTGTTTATTTTCTCTCCCACACACTGTGGAATCACAGCATGAGAGTAATGAAAGA